>CABFOV010007111.1:17435-30440 GCA_902141375.1 Timema poppense | reverse complement strand
AACACAATAGGATTCGGATAAATTACACATAAAACTTAATTCGTTCATAAGTTGAAAGGAAAGAGACAGATTTGCACGCTCGAAACGGGAATTGTGAAAACTAGTTAGCGCTCGCTCATCAAGTTTAGGATTGAGAGCGAGCCAGCAATGCGGTGAACAATAAGACTCATATGAACGACTCTTTTGAGTGAGCATGCTTAGGTAGGCTAGCTCGCGTCAACGAGCTGGTTCGACCCATCACTACAAAGAACCAAGCGTGGGTCAGGCGGACACTATCCACATTCCTTTTGTGTCTACTTCCTTCAAAAAACCTCCCCTCCCCGCTCTTCCCGCCCCAAACCATTTCTGAAACCTCTCGTCCAGGTAGTTCAGAGTCCTTCCTCCAGATAACAGAGCAAACGTTAAAAAATTATCGTTTTAAAATCATATTTATTCCGTTTTTTCTGTTGTGACTATGGATTTTTTTTAATGGAAACGTCTTAGTTAGATAATTTTGTATATATATAGCTTTTAGATTTTTATTATTTATTTCTGAATCACGATTTATTTTAAACGAATCTATTAAGGATTTATGAGATTTTCAAACATGTAATGGAATAGATTAAAATATAGGTACGTCGCCACATTCTTACGCTCTTCAAAAATGCAAAATAATATATACCATTTTTTATTGTTTCGTAAACATAATTTCCCTAAGAGTCTGCACAGTCTTCTTTGCCACATTTGGGAGTAATGTCGGTTCAGCTCCAATAGCCTCTTAACTAAAGTAGTTACTAGTTGCTCGTTTTGCTTTGTGCTACTATTCTCTTCATCCTGCTGTCGGATCTCCCAACACGCATTCCTTTGCGTTTGCACCTTATCAACACTTTTCTATTAGTGTATTTAGTTCCTTGTGCAAGTGTCAAAGCCAAAGTATAGCCACAACAAAATACTATACCGTGGGCTCATTAGTCACATAAATACTCTCGAGCTTCGCATTGATACACGACTTCAGTTTTAATATTGTAGTGCACTTCAAGCAGCCTTGCCTTGTCGGCACAGAGGGACAAACCTAAGCTGTTACTCCGTGAGTCAACTGTTTGGACTTAAAGGTTTGATAATCTCGTTGGCTGGTCAGTGTTGAAGCATCCGAGTAGCAAGGGCTAGGATGTGTTAATTAGCTTGCAAAAGGAGCAATACATTATTAAGTAGAGTTCTCTTCGATTACATTTCTGGCTGGATATCCTTCAATTACGTCCGTGGTTGGTCCATCATTTTGAAAAATGCAAGTTTTTATTATTGCAATCGTTTGATCTTCGTTTGTTCCGGATTATCCCACAAAAATGTTCGTTTGTGCCGTTTTGATAAATCCACATATGGTATGTTTATATTGAGGGGGTGGGGGGAGGCAGCTTCACGGTAGCCTCCCACCCCCACACATTGGAAAATTGACATTTTTTATGGTTTCGATAGTTTGTTCCGGATTGTTCCGCCTTTGTTCTTACACAAATGAGACGTAAACTTGTGACACTTTGTTTATTCGTGACGGGTTAACTTCACGGTAGACCCCACTTTTAAAAATTCAGGTTTTTATGATCGTAGTAGTTTGTTTCGGATTGTTTCGCATTGATTGACACATCATTATAGAATACTTATATAAGAACTATAACCTGAAACTTGACCTGACGATACCCTTATAGTTGGGATCAACAGAGACATTCTAAATATTCAAATACAATAGTTTCCAAAATTTAAGCGATATACAAATTCTGTAAAAATGTTCAGCTTAAACGTAGATTCTTGCATTCATAACATTTTTTAAGGCGATAAAAAATATATTTCTTAACAAGCATATTTTCAAGAGGCCAATCAAAAAATTGTTTTACAGCTGTGGGAAAGAACGTAAAAAATACAGGCTATAATAATAGTAATAATAATAATAATAGCACTATAGGGTGACACGTTAGCTCAGTAGCTAGCGTGATAGTATACTATGCAAAGGGCTTTGGGTTCGATTCTTGGCAGGGGCGTAATGTTTATTATTTGAACAATTCTCGTCCTTCTTTTGCATGTTGTTTATTTCCTAGGATTCAATAATTCTATTTAACCATGGAAGTTTACTGTATTCCTAAAATTATCAAATATTAGAACAATGTAATCAATTTAACCACTTGACTTTTGGGGTTTGCTGCTTTAGGAAAAGTGCATATATATTAATAATAAAAAAGTAGAAATAATTGACCCTTTAATATTGCCTAAACATAAAAAATATATATATACTTACGATCCTATTTATTCCTCGGGTAAGTGATAAAATAATTTCGATTTGAATATCTGGATCAATTATATGTCTCCTGAAAGCTTCACTTAGAATCAAACACACACTTACTACTGGATAAATGACCAAGTAAATTTGCTGGATAGTGATATTTTGTGCTATAGGAATGTAAAATTATTTCAATGAATGAAATTATAATACGATCTGGATATTACGGCTGGGCAATGTTTTATTAAATACTTAAATAAAAAGTATATAATTATCTATTTAATAAATTTGATTCAACGTTAAGAAAATTATATCTCAAACCGTTGGACTATTTATTGAAAATGAACCTAATATAAATGAAGACCTGTATAGTGATAGCTTGGAAACATACATAATCATAAGCTCGATTTTTCTCAGCACTTCTGGCAAGAGAGTGGTAAGAGAATGAATTGGTCAGCTCACGTCAAGTGAGCTACTGTTTTAATTCTAATGTACAACTTTAATATTGAGCAATGAATACATGTCAGAAACATTAGGTAAATTTTAACACAAGGCTTATTAATTATAAATTAAAAATGCTTATTGTTAAACACAGTTAAAGTGCCTTCATTTTCTGTGTGATACCTTTTCTACATCCAGCGAAATCAGTTGTTCTTAGGTAACGGACAGCAAATAGGTAAAAGCTTATTAAAACAAAACTTAAATCGCCACGACCATTAAAAATAATTGAGTCGACAACACGGTTCAGTTGGTAGCGCATATCTATGCTAAGCTAAGGAACCTATGTTCAAATTTATCATCGGTAAATTTTTGGGTTTCACCTTTCAGAGTAATGCGATGTCCAGGGATACCGGTTGTGTATTTTCTATAATTGAGTTGGTAAGTAGGAGAGTCATGTTCTAAAAGAGTCAGTCTGCTCATAAAATCCACACTATACTAACGTTATAGGCTGCGTTTGTTGTGTTTTACTGAAATATACTTTAGTAAAGACTACAAGTGTTAAGTAGGCCTTAAGGTATTAAATGCTAAAAACGAATCATTTATATATATAGGGGTGAGAAATTCGAAATAAACACTGAGCTTAATTTTATTTTATTTTAGCACAACGTCTTACTAACCGTTCAGGTACTGATTGTACTGATTGCGCTAATGGTTTTAGGGATTATGGAAGCTAACTTATAGGAAGTTTAACAGCATTTGCGTGGAGTAAGAGTGGAAAACTATTTGTGAAAAACTACCATCAGTACACCCGCGGCCAAGATTAAAACCTCGATCTCCCCATAATCGGCAGTCTATTCTACTACTAGAGTAACGCTTTAGACCACGCGGCCACCAAAGTGGGTGAACTTAATCTTAAAGAGCTCGTCTCACCCCAAGGATGACAACTAACTTAGGTAGGTAATAAATCTCAAGCCATGTGTAGTATTGTAGTGATAGTTTTTAAGTCTGTCTTATGACAGGCTGATGTCAATAATACTCAACCTAACAAAACCAAATCTTCAATTTGTAGATGCATGAAAGGATAGGTGTTACTCTCGCAATATACTAGACTGCCAATGGCGGGGAGATCGGGTTTCAAATCACAGTCGGGTGTATTGAGTGGGGTTTTACAATTTCCCTCCAAGCAGATGCGGGTACACTACCTCTAAAATTCAACCTTCGTCATGTCCAACACAATGGCGTAATTAATACATAGTCTTATATAAACACAGGTATCTCTATTAAAATTTGTAATCCCTCTTTGGATTTGACATTGAGATTCATATTCTATGTTCTCCTTGCTTTTGAAACATGTCGACAAATTAAAACTATAAAATAAATAACTTTATTTTCTCACTATCTTATAGGTAGAGAAAGTATTGTGATCGTCAAAAAAATCTAGCTCGAGATTTTGATGAATCTCGACGTTCCATGGAACCTAATCCGAAAAAGTTGTTTTTGAATTTATATCTGTCTGCCTGTCTGTATCTCCAACTAGAGACTAAACTATTTTACCAACAGGGCTAAAACTTAGTATATAGGGTTTTCATAGGGTTACCCCTCAGTGTTTTTGGAATTAGATATTCAACCCTAAAATTAAGGATAATTTACTTAAGGGCAAAAAGAGAAAAAAGTCGATTTTCCTTAAATCGGCTCTAACGATTTCGATTAAATTTCATTTCTAAACATTTATAAATATCCCAAACAAAATGACTCCTCTTAATATTTTTGGCAAAATGACTTTAAGGGCTCCAGTCTGATGCGTAAATTATCATTTTTATCAAATCTCCGAAACGATTTGAGATATGAAATTACTTATCGTTACAAATATGTAGATATATTTATAATACAAATATTTTATTCGAGGAATAATTTTATAAAACCAATAACTTTCAAACCATACGTAAATATTTTTATTTTTTAACTTTTCGAACACAAAAGGTAGAGTATTGCGACCGTAAAAAAAATCTAACCTGAAATGTTGATAGATGTCAACGTCTCAAGACCCTCCGAACCTTAAAAAGTGGTCTTTGCAATGCCACCTGTTTGTGTGTCTGTTTAGACTTAAAATTAAGATTAGTTTGATAAAGGGCGAAAGGTGACCTGGCGGTTTAGGGGTAAGGTGTCAGACTTCTGTGCTGGCGGCCGGGGTTCAATCCTAGGTCCCGGCACAGATTTATCTGATTTCCAAACCNCTGGCGGCCGGGGTTCAATCCTAGGTCCCGGCACAGATTTATCTGATTTCCAAACCCTTTCTTCACCTTTGACAAGACATCTTTTGAATGTGGGGAATGCCAGGCCTCCACCGTGGTTCGGAGTTAAACTGTAGGTCCTCCATTTCATCTCACAATCACCCTACCATTACACATTAGCGTAAGTGCGTATAATCCGAACGGGTAGTAAGACGCGGTGCTAATAATAATAATAATAATAAAGGACGAAAAGAGAAAAAATCGATTTTCCCAAAATCGGCTCTAACGATTTTGATTAGAATTTGTAGCTAAGCGTTGATTAAGATTATAAATAAACTGGATATTTTCAATTTCCCATGAAAATGACTTTTAGTTTACTTTACAGAAGCGGAAATTTCCGTATCTCTACAACTATTTGAGATACTAAATAATTTATCATTGCAAAATTGTAGTACTATTAAAAATTAAAAACTTTTATATGAAATATATTTTTTATAAAACCAAGAGTTATTGAGATATTGGCAAATATATTGATACAATTTTGTGAGCTTTAGCTGTAAAGAGATACTTCTTAAGTTTTAACGCAATAATTCTCCAATGCCATAGAGTAATTAAATATAAGTAAGTCTCTTAAAAAGATTATGCTATTTTTCCTTAAACCTCTTAGGAGAAATGTTTGTACAACAAAGTAATATCTCCATTTTAGACCTAATAGTCAATATTTACATGTTTTATTGGTCAAAATTTATAAATGAGGAATTTAATAGCAATGCTGACATGAATATGTGCAACACCTAATAAATTGTCGATAATTTTAACTGGAAGTTGAAATTTTAATACGAAGTGTTGATCCTTGTGGACTCAATCTTGATCTTTTTATCGGTCCAAACATACAAATGAGGACATTAATTCTTTAAAAATAGAATTATACATTTTAAAACGACTCAGAAAAGTTTTACATAAATATAGTGCAATTTATGCTTGGGTTTGCTAGTGTATATTATTTCGTTTCACATATATTATGAGTTTTGAGTAAATATCTCCATTTTTAAACAATAAAGCGAGAAAGTCCGCGCGGAGTTCCGTACCGTTTATTTATTTTTTACAATTTTTAATTGTGATCAGTTTTAAAGTTTGAAAAAGCCGCACACCTCTTGAGTGGTTCTTATAAAATTTCACCAAATTTCAACTTTCTATCTCATTGAGAAATGCTAAAAATTATATATATATATATATATATATATATATATAGAGAGAGAGAGAGAGAGATCTAGACTATAATTAATATATATTCTACTTGAAAATACAGTGGAATAGAGCTGAGTGAAACCATTTTATTATATTTAAAAAAACTTAACTAACCAAATTCCATTGTTATGTGAATTATGCTGTAAACAGCGTTTCGATACGTTTACTGGTGCAAGCGTAATCTTCTATTTATATTTTAAAAAGAAGCCTCATTTTAGTTGAAAGAACAGTTTAAAAAATTCAAACAATAATCTTTTTGCGGCCAACATTGATAACGTTTTACCATAATATTTGTGTTATTTTATAGGTATTGATGATATCTATCAAAAGGGACAGGACTTGATGAATGAATATATTAACATTGTTTTAGTAAGTTTAATAACTACCATATACTGATCTTTACCAAAATCAGGGTCAAGTTTAATAGTTTCCTTTTTGATGGGAATTGTAATTTATGACTATCACGCGAGGGTGAATTACTAAAGGTGGCCGTGTGTTTTCATCTAGGTTTATATGTGACTATCAAGAAAGTGTATAAAGTAACAAGATTGCACCTGATATCAATCTTGTCATTTTCTAAGTAATATGAAGACGAGTTCGTGACTATCATACAGAAATGAAACTCGGTTTGTTCCAGCAGTTTGTGAGGTGATTGGGATACTATCAAAGTTTTCATCAACAAACCTTTTTTTTTTGTTCACTCAAATCGCAGGATAAAATCTGCAGGTTAGTAGGGATCTATAATTAGATATAAATAGTAGATTGATAAGTAGGGTCACTCTCTACTAATAAACTGAAGAAATTCGTTAAGTAAATCCTAACACCCTTAGTTGGTCTAGAGCCAGATTTCAGGCATTTTACCACAACGTTAATTCAGTTATAAGTTTTTATTGGATAAGCTAACATATTTAATACAGTTATCATTCGTAGCTGCTCGTTACGATTTATGAAGTGTTCATCTTGTGCAGCGTTGCAGTTAACGTAACTTTGTAAGTTTTCTAGCCTAGCCTAACCTAATCTAACAAAATATCATGTTCTACGGAATAATGTAAAAAAAAACCAACCATAGTATGAGCCCACCATTAGCAATGATAGCGCCAACATTTGTGGTTAGGGTGTGTCATGTGGACATCACAACGAGCCCTCCATTAATAATAAACACTTTTTTTTTTTTCATTTTGCAGTTCAGTGCAAGATTAGGGCCCAAGATTTGACCTGGAACTTTTCTTCCGCAGTTCGGATAGAGGATTACAGAGCACGGATTTTTTTTTTCACCGGTTTTTTTCCACCCCAATGATGTGGTTTATTTAATTTTGGAAATTTCTCATTCACGTTATTAGATTGTTTCTCAAACTAAATACATTTTTCTTCGACTAAATTTCAGAAGTAAATGTAACAAAAAAGATGTCTAGCTAGATTTGTGAAGATTGTTATTCAAAGGAATGAAACTTTGTTTATTCGGGAACTTTACGCAAGTTCTAGCACCATCACCGAATTGCAAATTTCCGCTTCTTACTATCCATCAAATTTATCGACATATTCACACTGATTAGAATAAGATATGGGAAAGTTACACTGTAAAATAAATTTACCCGCATCTGCGTATAAGAAGAGCGTAAGGCTATTAATGAATAGCCTAAACATATTACCTCAGCTTGGGACTCTTAACCATGACCTCTCTATCACCGGCATACACGACAAGACGAGCTTAACACATACATACAGGTTTCCAGCGTGAAATATCCTCGGAATTTGAACCAACATATTTCACACAAGAGGTTTTGGACATCATCAAAGCAGGGGTTAGTTCACTTTTTTTGAGAAGGGCCGAATAGTATTTTAGGATTTACGAGCCAAGAGATTAACTCGAGAATATTATGTACTGATGTTGATGTGGTAGAAAAAAACTTTTTTTTTACTAAAACACTAGAATATATTTGTGTACAAAGTAATTTTTTGGAAATTAAAGAGAAGTATAGAGTTATTTATTAAGATACATAATTACGCTTAATTGAGTTTTAAAGTTAGTGTTAGTTCTTCAAAATAGATTGCAGCTACTTATCAGGTAAGGCTGATATGTAAAGAGATTACATGTATTTCATCTGTTTATTTTCGTGCGGATAGGTAATGCCAAATATTAAAATTAATCCAAGAGGAAATGATATGTACAAATACTCACTAATATAGACTACTAATATATGCGACTAATAAACGCGTGACACTCAAAACATTGTCAGGTTTGCAATCGGAGCGAAGAGAATGAATGGCAAATGTGGCAACGCGGGGTGACGAGAATGCAACATACGGTCAATGTCACAGCTGAACGTGTGGTGAGAGAATGACCATAGACAATAATCAAACTAATGGAGATGGCTGAGGCATACATACTAACACTACCCTATGGATGAAATAAGAACATTGAACTAACTTTTAAAAATATAATTATCTATGTTTTAACGAGCTGATGTGTCAGTTATTCGCACGTGGCATCAATAAAGTGGTTTTGTTCTTTTTTTAAATATAAAATTAACCAAACAAAAAACTGACTAAATCTTATCTATTTTTAAAAATTTTGATGCTTTATTGATTTAAATTATCTGACTATACGTGGAAAATAGGCAGGTTGACTAAAACATAATGTCAAAAGAGGGATATGATCTAAATTAATGTTCTCTATTTGTCTAAAAGCGATTTTAAGAAAAGTAAAACGAAGAAATATACATTATAGCTGTAAAACAATTGGAAAATGGAAGTGTCATAATTCAGCAAAGAGTATAAATGAAATGATGAACTGTTATAGATGACATATATATATATATATAAGCTTTGAGAATTTCTAAACACCCCCACCCACATTTATCAAGCCCCCACTTAAAAAAAATTCAAATATTTACACATTATTTGCATATTTGGAGTAATCCCATCACATTCCTGGAAATTTATTTTCCATTCTCCATATAAGTTTTGTTTTCTTTTAATACCCAATCCCCCATATTTTCTGGAGTTAAATTTTAATTTGAAATTATCACTCTTTTGGTTATTTAAGGCGGTACATTTAAATTTCTGCTGAATTTTGAAGTAGTTGTTTCAATTAGTTTTGAAAGTGTTGAATCCTCTCCCCTCCATTTCACCTTTTAATTTATTATTTTAAGACTATATTGATTACATGGATTAGTACCTTTAACTGCATGCAAAATTTCAATGTTTCCCTCACTAAATGAGATTTGTCTATTTGTCTATTTTACAGTCCCCTACACTCAATTCCTGGAAACTTATTTTGAAATTTCCCATACCTAGACTTTACTGGATTTATGGGTTGATCATTGCTTGTTTCTCTACATATGCGTAAATATTTAAAATATTTCAATTTTCTACCATTCGGGAAGTGCTTAGTTCTATTAGCTATGGAAGAAATTTTACGGGAGGGCAGGGGGGGTCCAACCCCTATTTTCAGATACATCATTTCAATGGAGGTTTTTTCCAGGGATTTTGGTGTGGCTCTTAAACCTTTCTGACCAATTTAAATCTTCCACCATATTAAAAAGTAGTGTTTTTGTACGAGTCTTGGAAATTTTGAAATGCCCCCCATAAAATCAATCCACAACCCAAAATTTTAAATATTTAATAATGATTTAGGTAATTGGAGTAATCGCATCGCATTCCTGGCAGATCTTAAATTTATATCTCACTAAAAGTGGTGTGGTTTTCTATTAATATGACCCCCCTCACCCACCACCCTTAATTTTCACACAATCCTACTTTAGAATTAGAAATTTTTTATTGTTGCTAGGGGCGGCTCTTAAGCCTTCCTGACAAATTTAAATCTTCCAGCACATTAAAATGTAGTTTTTTACATAAATTTTGGAAATGTTTAAACCCCCTATTTCACTAACGACACTAAATTTTTTTGGGGGGTATATGGAATATTCTAATAATAATCCCAGTACATGCCTGGAAAATTTTAATTTTCTATCTCACCTAAAAGTATTTTTTCCCTTCACCACAGTACCATTTTAAAATTTGAAATTATCAGACGTTTGGAGTAGTCCCTGCCGAGTTTAAGTTTTCTAGCCTATCTAGAAGTGGATAATATTTTTCCGGATACACCCACCCGAACATACTTAATTTCTCTTTACATATATTATAAATATAATATATGTAAAAGATATGATAAGATTATGAAAAGTAAACATTTGAACTGGAGAAAATATACTTATTTACTTTAGAGATTGTGAGTATTTAAAATGTAAAATGGAACGACGCGCGCATGCGTTTAAGTTCGTCCACTTAAAGGTTCCACCCAAACACAGCACGTTCTTTTCTATAAGTAAGTAACTTTGAATTACATTTAAGAGAAACATTAATGATATTTATCAAAGAAAAGGGGGGAAAAAATAATGAGAGAACACAATGACGGAATAAAGTGGAGACTGAAGAGGGCAATAAAAAAAAGTAACAAAGAAAGGCAAGTGGGAGGCAGCAAGTTAAAGAAATAAGGCGTAATACGCGTCGTTTCTCGCTTACCATCTCTCATAATTACTAAATTAAACCCAAACTAATTAACCTGGTTGTTGATTAATGCTAACAAAGAAACTTAATGACACAAGTCCCTATGTTCCATTGGTGTAGAAGAAAAATCGGACAAAAGCCGAAGGTCTTGGTAAAAATATTAAGATTGCCAACATATAATATAAGTTTTTATTTAAATCTTTACGTACATTCAATATATAAATATGAACCCATTAAGATTTTAATGGTGCATTCTGCTCCAATCGATTTTAACAGTAAACGACTAACCAACTATCTCGATCCTAAAACAGGAACCGTACCTGGTACCACAATCAATTTCCCACTTTGAAAGAAGAATACCCAACTAGACCAATGATTTATTTTTCGACAGTGCCAGTAAACCTACTTAAGACCCTTAGTTCAATAGGCTGGTGGGCTAACGACTAAGATAAGGAGATAAAATTCAAATATACACTAAAATAAATTAGATCAAAAGTTTATTGACATATTCTTACTTCATTTTTTGGATTAATATCTTAAAAATAAGCTGAGTGCGTGTTTTTTTTAGATTATTTTATGAACTGAGCCATGGTTTACAATCTTCAAAATGTATTTTTCCAATATCTTATAAATAAAGTGTGTAAAATAATACATTATATTTTAACTTTATCATAATACATAATCTGAGTGTCCAAACCCTCAAGTGACTTCATAATTGTGTCAAAACACTCATTGTTGAAACATAACTTAAAATCAACAATCGTGAACCAAGCGATATTTGATTAGTTTTACAACATGAACAAAATGTATCCCTAAAATTACACCATTATTATATAAACACTAATATCCCCTCAAAGATAACTGCGTTAACCCTATATTGTAACTAAAACAAATAGTTTATCTGTGTTAGCAAACATAATGCAAGGTCATTCATTACATGCAAAATAACATTTTAATATAAACATGTTTTTTTAATCATATAATAATTGACTACAGTCTACATTAATTTAAGCGTTTAAACAAAAAAAGATAAGATTTAAAAATAAAGCTCTACCATTATATAAATTGATTTCAAAGTTGATTGGTCCTATCTGAGATCTCTCATTATCTTTTTACCCATAAGTTAGTTCATCCCAATTGAGTCACGCACTAAAACTGTCAGGTAGATTCCATTCAGCATAGGGGTAACGGACAGCTAGCAGCATATTTTTAATCGCAGATATTGGTTAAAAGTCACTAATCTGGAAATAGTTATTATTTTATTAGTAATAATATATTATCAATAAAAAGCATTAATTATTTCTTTTAAGAACACTTCCTTGAGGATAACTGTATAATTGGTTTTTCTTAGCGTGTTGAAAGAACAAAATAAATTAATAAAATTATCATGTTTCTTTATTTTGCGACTGTGGCAAAAATATCTATTAAGGCAGGTATATGAAATAGTAAATTAAAAAGTATTATATTCACAAATTTAGCTTGTTATAACTGTCCACCAAAATAAATAAATGTTTTTGCACAGCTTAGAGAAAGAGCCATATGAAGTTTCAAAATAAAACTTTTTTTTTGTAAACACATGCGCGTGAAAACAACTGAAGACGTCTGACGTCATCAACTGCCCATGTTTCGGCTGGTTGGTCATCTTAATTAATGAAGAGAAGGCAATAATTTAATAACTCTCGTTTGTAAAGCATTTTTATGTACACCAAAAAAGTCGTTTTCACAAAAGAGAAACATACAAACAGTTACTTTCAAAAGTACGTATTAAATAATGTATAAACACTTTAAAGAAAGAACAATAATATAAATAAATTGTTTGTTGTGAAAGTTTTGACTGCCAAAAGTGACAGTAACTTGACATATTGTATTTCATATCGTGTGGTTTGGCGAATTAATTCAAGAGAGTAGTTCTGTGAGGGCATTACTACCACTGTTAACTCTCGAGCTTCGCATTGATACATTACATCAGCTTTATTATGGTAGTGTAGATCAAGAAGCCATGTCGTGTCGGCACAGAGGGACAAACCTAAGCTGTTACTCCGTGAGTCAACCGTTAGGACTTAAGGGTTTGATAATCTCGTTGGCTGGTCAGTGTTGAAGCATTCGAGTAGCAAGGGCTAGGATCTGTTGATTATCTCGCAAAAAGAGCAATACATTCTTCAGTAGAGTTATCTTCGATTACATTTCTGGCTGGATATCCGTCAATTACGTCCGTAGTTGGCCTATTCATTTTGAAAAATTCAAGTTTTTATGATTGCAATCGTTTGTTCTTTGTTTGTTCAGGATTGTTCCGCAAAAATGTTCATTTGTTCCGTTTTGATAAAGTTGCCC
>CABFOV010007111.1:0-16255 GCA_902141375.1 Timema poppense | reverse complement strand
ATGAGAGAGATTGGAGGGAATTGAACAAAACTGATGATTACGTTGTTCATTTGTGCAAGAACATATATTATATAAAGCTAGACTTTGATAAGGACTTGAATAGGTTGTTGAATCAGGCCAAAAGTATGTATTAAAAAAATTACTGGGAACTTGAGCAATAAACTCGAGATTACAATGAAAGGTAGTTTTATTAATAATTTACCTAGACAAATAAATATATATAATTTTTAAATATTTTTAGGTGGCTTCCCACATGTGTTCTCTTTCCCATCCACTCTCCATGTAAATAGGGTGCATTTACTATAAAAATTGTTTCGTCCTCTTTGCACCCTAGATTAACTCAAAACTAATAACCTAATCGATAAATAATTCAAAGTGCCTAAAAACATTGGAGAGCGATTATATATAAGTTTATAAGTTACATCTTATTTGGATAAGAATGCTTAAGTTATTTTGATTCAATTTATTCCAATACAAATTGTTATCTCTCTTTCACTCTCTCTCTCACACACATAAATGTTTTTATAAAAGTCATATGTAATAAAAGAAATTCCTTTGTGAGACTCCAACCTGAAACTTGACCTGATGATACCTTATAGGTGGGATCAGCAGATACTTTCTAAATATCCAAATACAACAGTTTCCAAAATTTAATCCATATAAAAGTGCTGGAAAAATTGCCAGCTTAAACGCAGACTCTTGCATTCACACAATTTTTAAGGTGATACAAAATATATTTCTTTTCAAACATAATTTCAAGAGGTCACTCAATTTATAGCTTTATAGCTTTGGGAGAGAATGTAAGAAAATACAGGCTATAATAATAGTAATAATAATAATAGTACCATAGGGTGACACGTTAGCTCAGTAACTAGCGTGATAGTATACTATACAAAGGGCTTTGGGTTCGATTCCTGGCAGGGGGTTAATGTTTATTATTTGAACGATTCTTGTCCTTCTTTTGCATGTTGTGTATGTCTTAGAATTCAATAATTCTATTTAACCGTGGAAGTTTGCTGTATTCCTAAAATTATCAAATATTAGAACAATATAATCAATTTAATTGTAACCACTTGACTTTTTGGGTTTTCTACTTTAGCTAAAGTGCAAATATATATGTTCATGTTTTCATAATCACCATTCATGCACACATTATATATATCTATAGCCTATGCCTAATGAATTTGAGGAAAATCGTCCAGATGATTTAAAATTGAGATAATCACCTTATTTTAATGACAATTAAAATGTAGTTAATCAATAAAATATATCATGCAGATAATCCATATGAACCAAGATCTAAGCTCTGACTGACAGTATACATTTTCTTACCTCTAGTTAAAATATAAATACATATACAAATATAGATAATTTAATTGGAGATAATAAATGAAGTTTTCACTGAATTGAAGTTCGTGAAACTATTTTTTTCATATGCATATTAATGTATTCAGAGTAATAAGTTTTTCCAATTTAATTTCTATAAAATAATGCCTTTGTCTGTAATAATGCCCTTTTCTGTATAAATAATGACTAAACTAGCTCAAATAGCTAAGAAATTAAAACACTATAAGCTGCTTAAATTACTAATTTTTTTTTCATGAAAAAGATTCTTTGTACAATGGCTGTAAAAAGTGCTTTCAAATGTTAAGTATTCATCATTCTTGATATGCAATGTGTCGAAATATTGGACGATTGCTTACAGCCATATATTGTTTATTATATTGTATATTTTGTGTTACTGATTCTGGAAAACCCCTAACATATTAAATAAACATAAAGCCTATTTGCCTATATAATACATTAATACATTATTCTCATTCTTGGTTCCGATGATTGATGTTTTCCAGGCAGTGTTGGAAGTAACCATTGTTTATTTTTTAAATAATTATATATATACAGTTTCTTCGCAGTTCACAGTGATCAGTGACCACAAATAAAACACAAACCTAAAAATTACTAAAACATGTTTCAAAAATGGAAAAACAAAACAGGAGTGATATAAAGATCAATATCACCACAACTTGAGGCTAACTATCACCTGTTCTTGTAAACTAAGTTACACTTCCCTACAAGGTTTTGATCCTGTGAGCCGACTTGGAATTTCAGTGCATATTTTTATGTCATACGTAAATCAAGTTTTTCAGTAAAACGTTGCCTATTTATGTCTGAATATGTTTTGTAGACTTAAGTATACACATCGATAAATCGTATGAATACTAATATTTAATAGGTTATATATAAATTAATTCGTATCAATAAACAATTGTTGAATTGTGTTGATTTTAAGGAGACTTAAAGCATATGTATATAGAATATGCTTCTAGTTACGGTAAAATACCAGCTTTATCAAATAGGTATAGTATTAAAGATACTAAATTTCAATTTTCAAATTTTTATTTCAAAAAGTCTGGCCTAAAACTAGTTTCGGAAAACTTAAAAATTGAAGTTTATTACCTTCATAGCTCGTTACTAAAAAATACATAGAAATTGGTGACCTGGCGGTCTAGGCGTAAGGTGTCAGACTTCTATGCTGGCGGCCGGGGTTCAATCCTCGGTCCCGGCAAAGATTTATCTGATTACCAAACCCTTCCTTCACCTCTGACAAGACATCTTGTGAATGTGAGGAATGCCAGGCCTCCACCGTGGTTCGGATTCCACGTTAAACTGTAGGTCCTTCATTTCATCTTACAATCACCCTACCATTACACATTAGCGTAAGTGCGTATAACCCGAACGGGTAGTAAGACGCGGTGCTAGTAATAATAATAAATATACATACAAATTCATTTATGGTGTGTAACATTTCATAGAATAAAAGTCTTTTGAATGGTGAAAAAAAATCTGTACATATGGCCTTAACTCTTCCTAGATGTTACTTACCTACACTCCTAGGGTGAATACATTCTTGAATTTAGGAGATAAAACGGAAAACTACACAAATCATTTTATTACATTTTTAAATATATAACTTCGATGAGAGCAATTATTTTGTTCAAAGTAACATGAACAATATTTTAAAATAAACAAAAGTAAGATATACAGTACAGATTTTAGAGATACATTGCTTCTTTTAACGTTTAGTATAGTTTAAAAAATAAAAATCGCATTTTTTTTTTGTGATTCGCATGTTACTTACTACCTATCTGGCTCATCCTAATATTTAAACTAATGGGCCAAACATGAGAAAGGTAGAGTTTATAGAAAGTGTACCAGAATTAGCATGAAAGGGTAACTATTTAGAAAAACACACCGTTATATACCCGACCCCTCTTTTGTTTCTGTTTGGTTTATACGTGTTAACACATATGGGTGAGAAAGGTAGTTTAGGGGGAAAATCAACCGTATTGGCGTGGAGAGTAGATGCAAAAAACATTCCCAATTCATCCGACTGAGATTCATACCTCGAGCTCTCCATCCTAAAATTAAGTATACTTCGAGACTGACGCCCTTATCCACGCCTCCAACTGTCAGTTTATTTAGAAATTTTTTTTCACCATGTCTTACCATCCTCCTGGGGTAGAATGGGCAAAGAGGCGAGCCATAATTGCACCGTCAATTGTACTATCAATAAAGGTTCGAAAAAGTTTCATTAATCCCCGAGCCCGAATTGCTCCAAGTCCAGTTGACGTAGAAGAGGTGGTCCGAAATAAACGCACACCAATGATAACAAACTCTCGCCGTATAAATATATATGTATGGTTATGATTGCTAGTTTTTAAATATACATAAATGTATTGTTATGATTGTTAAATTTTAAATATATTATATGCGTATTGTTATGATTATCAGGTTTAAAATATATAAGATGTAATGTTATGATTGTTGGTTTTTAAATATATAATATATTTATTATTATGATTGTGTTTTTAAATACTATATAATATGTATTGTTATGATTGTTGGTTTTTAAATATATATTAATATATGTACTGTATTGATTGTTAGTTTTAAATTTATAATTTATATATTGTTATGAGTGTCATTTTTTAAATATATTTTATGTAAATTGTTATGATTGGCAGTTTTTAAATATATTTGTATTGTTATGATGGCTAGTTTTTAAATGTATTATATATGTATTGTTATGAATGCACGTTTTTAAATATATATTATGTCTTGCTATGAATGACAAGGTTTCAAACAGTTGGAGTGCTCATAGACTCACTTTTCTTCTTTGTTAGTTTTCCAGTGTGCCGGCGGCTCAATTCATGTATGGTCCTGGGGATTACTTTAGGCTCCTTGGCACAATTAGGTTTTGGTTAGGTACCGGTACCTGAGCCGGGTATAGTGGCACTATTCGGGCGAACCCGAGCAACTTACAATTATTTAGTAACATAATTAACTAATTGTGATTCCTCTTGCTGACATATATGCCTGTCCAATACTTAAATAAATGACTATTTTTGATAAGTCGTAATCGTTTTATGACCATGTTTAGTTGGTATGTTTCTCCATAATCTATAAAAATATTAAAATGCAACATCATAGACAAAAACCGTTTAAATGTGTTGAATGAAGGTACTAATGAAATAAGATCAAACTATTCCATTCCCCTTTGGTAACAAAACTACAATATTTTAAAATATAGTGAGAATTCTAGGTTTGAAAATGTAAGCGCAGATTTCAAGAGTTTACCTTGAGACGTCATACGTGCAACAAACTTTATCGCCAATGACGGGAAGGTCTGGGTTTTAACTCCTGCTGTCTTGCATGTGTTGGCAAACGAGCTATATTTTAACCTTTAGTGGTCTAGTTTTATGGTTACGGAATTGGGGATTGAACTTTTACTGACAAAGGTTTTTCTCCTAATTTTGTTATCTTTCTCCACGCAAGTTCGTATACATTTCCTCCAAAACTATATTGTTATCATCCCTGCCCGACTAGGGTTGTAATGTGGATAGCCTGACGAGTAGTAAGATTTAATGCGCAAAAGTAGAGAAATAAATAATTCCGTCTGGATGTTCTGAAGAAGGTTTGCTCCATTTAATTTAGTGCCGTAATTTTATCATTCTCTTTTGAAGCTAATGCAAGTGCGCTCGCAGCGAGTTTATCTTCTCCTCCTATACCATTATGTCATGAGTTAGTGACACCAGCATTGAAAGTATTTTTTTAAAAAAGCTTACCATTTAATTAACATGATCTTATTATTTATTAATAATTCTTAATATTCATATTATTTCCTATGTAAGTTGTTATTGTATAATAATTTTTTATCACCGCGTCTTATCATCAGTTCAAGTTATACATATGTACTAATCAAGCTAAAGAGTAAGGGATAAGCTAGATTTAATTAAAAGGGAGTGGTTCCACATTTGCGCGAGAGAGTGGAAACCAATTTTGGAAAAACCATGCTCAGTACACCCGGCTGGGATTATATCCCCGATCTCCTTGTCATTGGTAGTCTAGGCCAGGCTTGTCCAACTGGTGGCCTGCAGGCCGCATGTGGCTCTCAAAAGAATATGTTGTGATCCGTGAAGCATTAGAAAAGATACAAACAAAAATCCTCCAGGGCTTATAAGATTTTCTGTTTAAGAGTATAAACTAAACAAATAAAATTGATACTGAATAGGCCCTCACACTGTCTGGGAATATAAAATGAGGCCCTTAGCTAACTTAAAGTTGGACAGCCCTAGTCTAGGCTAACACGAGAGTGATGTCTCAGACCAGGGCTTCTTAAACTTTTTCCATTCATGGCCCCTTTTCACCCGAGACATTTTTACGTTATCCCGAGTGTATAGGTATGTAAAATAGGTGTACAAATCAAACATTTACTGATAATAGATAACATTTATTATTTTACCATTTATTAAAGACGAAGGCAAATTTTCATGGTAATGAGATGGGTGTGTTTGTTTATTTTTACAAAATTAAATAAATCTTGGCAGAATATTTAATACTGCAGGACGTAAAGCATCTTCAAGGTTTTCCAGAGTTGATATTTATTTTTATTTTATAAGTGTCAATGCTGATATCGTCGCTTCGCATTAATACGTAGTACAAAATGGCAGAAGTATGTTTAGGGTCATTTCAGAAATGGTTGGAAATTATGTCCTAATCCGAAGCCAAAATTAATTAAAAAAATTCCTATTTTATTGGAGTACTTAACGTAAACTATCTAGACATTAGAATATGTAATTTTTTTAAACTAATTAATTAATTAACATAGGACTGATCACTTATTGCTAAATGCTGAGCCTCAGGGCTAGGTAAAAGGCTTAGCAAAAATTCTTAGATCCAAACCCGGGTGTCATACATAGATTAGACCTATCAAACTACTTTTCTAACATAGTGGGACAATATTCTATCTCTCTTCAATAAAAGAGCAACATGTTTCCTTTTAGCACTTAGTAAAATGTATGAGTGTAAGAATGAAGCCTCAGAAAAGTGATGGAAGTGCGCTTTAAAGGTTTTTTAGTTGTTTTTTTCTATTTATAAGTTGCGAGGAAAAGAGAGGGTAAAACATGTGACAGCCATTTTATTAAAAGGACGTTTAATTAAAGTACGGTTTATTAAACGGAAATAAGCTCCTATAATGTATTGCATGCAAGAGAGAAATTATAAAACCTAAAATAAAGAAAGTGTGTCAAGCTTAGCATAATAAGCGTTTATGTTCGCTTGCTTTTGAGCTCGTAAGTTTCACTTTTTAGAATTTTAAACGAATTAAGTGAATGTTGGTAGTAAAGCCGACGATAAGATGTTTGGGAAATTAAGGGTTGGACACGCCACACCTTTGCCTTGCTCACCACATATGTTGGGAAATATAGTAAGGCTCCGGTAGGTTTCCCTTTACTATCTCTAATTACGTCCGTTTTACACTAACAGGTAGCATTGACTGGTTCCACTATAGACTATGGTGTGGTTCAAGGGTCGGCAACTGCTCAATCACTATCGATCAGTCAATCTCGTGTGAATTTTCAGTCGATCGTGTAAGAAAGCTACATCCTAATTTCAAAGTTTATCTTCGAGTCTTCTCAACTCGAAAATATATCAAGCACTTTCAAATAACATATTCATGTGACCAAAATAACTTTGGTTGTCCATAATTGGTAATTTTATAAGTAAATTAAATATTTTAGTATAAAAACGATAGTGTTATTTATTCTTAATACGACATCTTAACTCAGTCGATAGCATGTCTGTCTACTGACCTAAGGGTCCCAGGTTAGATTTCCGGCATGTTCTAAAGTTTATCATTGGTGAAATGTGGGTTAACCCTTTCTTAATGATAAATTAACGGCCGGGGATTGGATGTTGTACTTGTCTTAGTATTAAGTTAGCTTATAAGTCATATGAAGCTATAACAAGCCGAACAGGCCGGTAGTGGAAAAACTATAGCTTGAATAAATAAGCTTACCCGGAACATAGGCCAGAAACAATAATGGATGTAGTAAAGTAAAGTAAATATTTATTTATTACATAATTTTTTTTAGAAAGGTGTGGACATAAGTATTTCAGGAGAAGTTGAATTTTAGACATAAATATAAGATGCGTGGATAAAAAAATAGTATTATTATTATTATTATTATTATTATTATTAGCACCGCGTCTTACTACCCGTTCGGGCTATACGCACTTACGCTAATGTGTAATGGTAGGGTGATTTTGAGATAAAATGAAGGACCTACAGTTTAACGTGGGATCCGAACCACAGTGGAGGCCTGGCATTCCTCACATTCACAAGTTGTGATTAATACACCTCTTGTCAAAGTTGAAGGAAGGGTTTGGTAATCAACTAAATCTGTTCCGGGATCGAGGATTGAACCCCGGAACCCAAGCACAGAAGTCAAACACCTCACCTCTAGGCTGAATAAAAAAAAAATAGAGCGTAAAGACGATTGATGATCGCGGAATCTTTGATAGTAATCAAAAGTTCCGCGATGAACCATCGTCTCGCCGATTACCGTAAGTCGATTGTGGTACCGAAAGGTCACCGGCCAATAATGTAGCTTAATGGCCAAGGCTGTGACGCACCCTGAAACTTACATTTTTGGGGCAAGATGGGTCATACAATGCGTCTAAGCCATGATTTACAAACTTTTTTTGATTGGAAATCTTATGATCACGTTTAGCTACACCTTTTGAATACAAAGCCATTAATTAGCCTTGTGTTGAAATGTTGTCTATGCATTCGACGCATTATCAGTACTTCTTATATTAATGTTATACTGCAAATGTTTTTAAGCTTTTACCAAGATTATTTACAGTTTTGAGCTCGGCAGATCCACAAGTTGTCTCTTCCTAGATGCATCACTGGGCCATAATGTAATCAGTAAAAGTATTGCTCCTAATCAGAAATGTTCGCTTTCTCTGACTTTTCAAAGTTACTAAAAACTAGTTCCGTATTCAACCGCTTAGCAAGTATGTGTTGTTTGTTATGTTGGCAAATGATGTAAAGTGAGTTCACTTGTGAAAGTAACAAGACATATTTTCCGGGAGTATGGGACTGATTTATAATAACTTTCAACAAAAAAAAAAGTCAAAATTATCGTGAATTAACTATAAGACTGCTAGTTTAATTTTTATAGGAAGTTTTTTTAATAAAATATCAAATATGTATTTTTGTGGGTCAAAGTTGATAACATTTTATTTCATATGTATTGAGTATATCTATCAAAAGTGGCAGCTCCAGATCACATGACGCATGAATATGTAAACATTGATTTAGTAAATTTTCCAACCCTTCCTAAGAAAATTGGACTGTAGTCACTGTTGAACATTGCCTAGTGGGAAAGGAGCTAACATCCCCAAAAGTGAGTTTCTCTCCGGGTCTGGCGGTGACTAAGAGCGATTCTCCGACATGTTCAGGTCTGAAACACCAGTCATTACCCCCACCCACCCACACATCAAGTCGACCCCCGCATGGAACTGGACGCTCGCTGTTAGCTTTATTGCGACTGGGCCCGGGCTTTTAAACTCATTAAACTGTTTCGCGAAGCTCATAAATTATAATGGGAAAATGTATTTTCCACTGCATTTCCGTTTTCTCCCCCGCGAACTCGGCTATCACGCACGTACTAGAGGCCGGCGGGTACACTTGGTTGGCAGGGTGAAGGGGGGAGGAGGGATGTTACCTCGATTAAAGGATACATCGAGAAAACGAGGATTAATGTCATTTTTTTTAAGGGTGCCATAAACAGTTCTGAAAATATGTTTCATTTATAAAATACATATTTTGTTTAACAATACAATGTAAAACTTTTATTTTCGTGGCCTTATTAACTTCCTCACACCCGTATTGGCGGGTACGCGGGCCAAGGAGCCAGCCTCATCTACTTTGGTTTGCTTGTGGTAGAGAAGTTGGGGTTATAGCTCGGGTCACCTTTACATAGTGTGGGTTTTACCCTAAATATTTTACCACTCTCTCTCCACGCAAATTTATGAAGGTATCTTCAAATTCAACCGTCATGATTCTTAACTAATTACTGTGAATATATCTGAATATCTCAGACGAGTGGTAATATACTCGAAGCACAAAAACAAATTCACACTTTGTAAACAAAATATGTTGTTAATTTCTTAGAAGCAAAGCCATATTTTTAAGTAAAAGTATGTACAATTACATGACATTTTTGTTGGATTTCTAATGAATCATTACCTCTTTTTATCTTTCAATATAATGTTGGGTACAAATCTATTTAGTTAATTTAAATCAAATGAAAGTGGTGTCAATGCCACATGACTCATTTTCTTACTATATTTTTTTATGATATATATATTATATCTGACATTCAAAACTGTATATATAGGAATTCATAGTGGTATCCTCGTTGGAATAACCTCTTAGAAAATACAAAATAAATTTTTTGGGGTTCAACATTGAAAATATTTTATACAATTATTAGTATTATTTTATGGGTATTGATATGATACATAAAAAGTGACCGCTGGTGATCGATCACATGTGCCGACCTATAAATATATGTTTAAGTAATTTTAGTAGTTTTCTGTATGGTATTTACTACCAGAATTCTCCTATAAATATCAACTGGAGCAAGAGGAGTTCATAAGTATATGTAAATAATTATTTAACCAAATCGTGCCTATATCTATTGGTAAAGTTTGAGGTGGTTTTTAAAAGGAAATGCAACAGAACTATCTTGAATGGAGAATAAAAAAAACATGGACATATCACGTTTGGGAAGCCACTGTCAGTGTACCCGACCAAGATTCCAACTCCAACGTTCCCCATCACCAGCTAACCAAACAAGACGAGTTTGGTGCCTTGGAACGCGCACTCACTGATATGGGTGAATAAAACACTAAACATATAAAGGTAATTCTGAAAAGAAACTAGAGAATCAATTTTTATGCACCCTCAGACGTCATATATAGGAACGATATAAAGATTTAAAGATATCTTGGATCATTTACAGAGGTTTGAGCGGTCCTACAACAAGGTAGTGGCTCCAATAGACTCTCTCATGCAGGAGAACGTTGACTACGTAATCGACCCAGGACAGCACCAAAAACGCCGAAGAGCCATGCTATGTTAATAAAGATATCAATCGCTCACTGGCTCATGAGAGACTCTTATCCAGACAACCGTAGATTAATTTGTTGAATCTCTTTATTATTATTAATTATTATTTAGCACCGCGTCTTACTACCCGGTCAGTTTATACGCTTTAAGTACTAATTACGCTAATGGATTAGGAATTGGGAAGGGTTAATTAGAGGAAGTGAACCCGCATTTGCGTGGAGGGGGAGTGGAAAACCATTTAGGAAAAACCACCCTCAGTTCACCCGACCGAGATTCGAACCTCGATCTCCCCGTCCTCAGCGGTTGAGCTCAACACGACTATCGCTTTAGCCAACTACGCCACCGAGGCGGGTAATACCTTTCTTAATGTTGTTATGGTTTTGGAATTGATAATTTATAGAGTTTTGTTTTATTAGTACATTAAACATTAAGAAAGGTTAACTAAAAGGATTTCGGATGGTAGCTTGAAGAAAATTCACCAAAATTAGCGTGGAGAGGGGAGGAGAAAGCCACATTGCTAGATCACGCATGGAAAAACTCTCTTTAGTGCACCCAGCCGAGATTCAAACGTAATCCATGTGATCATCCGTTTGAATGTCTATGTTGCATTGCTATGTGTACACAACAGCCCCGTTCTTTGTGACCATTTTAAATAAATGGCACAAAATTGTATTATTTTGAAAATTGAGATTAATAATACTTTTTTTTTTAGCACCGCGTCTTACTTTCCGTTCGGGTTATACACTTATGTACTAATTGTGATAGTGGTTATATTTTAAGGAAGTGTAATCGCATTTGCGTGGAAAGAAAGTGAAAACCATTTTGGAAAAAAACCTTAGTAAAACCGATCGATACTGGTATCCATCATCGGCAAGCTAATCTACTGCGAGAGTAGCGCCTTAGATCATGCAGCCACCGAAGCTTCCAACCATTTCAAATAACATGAGTACTAACAACAATATGGCATTATTGCGACCTGATGCCATGGGGCTAAGTACAAGATATTTTGTTTAGTTTCATCTCTGTTACGTTTGTGTAGGTAAATGTATAGCGTGTGTGTTTAATATGGATAAAGGGAAAATAATTAGCAGATATTATAGCTAGTAGGTTCTCTCATGTCTTAAAGGCATTCACTTAAATTTGATACATTTATTTCCACTCTAAATCCTCTTCACGTTCAAGAAAATTACGTGGAACCCTTTTTTTTTAGCACTGCGTCTTACTACCCATTCAGGTTGTTTGCTTATATACTTAATACTCTAACGGTTTCAGGAATTATGAAGGTTATATTTAGTGAAATTCTATCCACATTTGAGTAGAGGAAGAGTGAAAAATATTTGTTAAAAAACACTCCTGGTACATCCAACAGAGATTCGAACCTCGATCTTCCCATCATCAGCAGTCTATTCTACTGCAAGAGTAGCGTGTTAGACCATGACGTCAACGAAGCGGGTCGGAACTCTATTAAATTAATTTTAAAACTCTCTAATTTGTCTGATCAAATAATTCATCCAAATTTCCACCATCTTAGCTATTGTCTAGCAAATAATTTCAAAATTTATATTGCGTGATTGACAGTTCTGAAAGTGACCCCAGTGAGATCTATTGGAATTAAATAATCTATTTCCATAACGAATTTTTGTTTAGGAACAGCTACACAGAAACAGTTTCTAGATTGTGTCTTGTGGCCGCTCCATCTCGCAGGGTCGCCCTTTGGGGCCCACGATTTTGGGAGTCCCGCGTTTATTTATATGACAGAGGGTAAAAACCAGCTGGGGTGGGAACTTTAGCTTGCGCGATCCATTTATAAGCGATATAGTAAATATTGATAGTGTAAAAGTAAATAATAGCATAATAATGTGATTTAATTTGTTGAACGAATGAAATGAGATTTTCATTTAACTCCACCAATTTGCATTGGTCTGTCTGTGGTGGGTATGTCTCAGTATGTTTCGCACCATAGAGAGCAACATGTGAAATTATTGTTTTGAATATTATGAGTTTAACATTCCTTGAAAGCAGTCGAGATGTAAAAAAAACTTACTGGCCGAGTAAAAGCATGCATTTACCGACTATATTATTTTTCAAACTCCCACTCTAATATTGATAAATCTGTTCCCAAATCATTAAAATCATTAAATATATAAAATAACATGTTGTTTGAAGTAGTCTCTAAACTATCCTAATTTCCAATCCACTATTTCAAAAGTATTTGATAACATCCAACCTGTACCTTTGCCACGCGTATCAGTCAACCATACCTCAAATACGCACTACAATCTGGGCGAGGAATTCAAATCGTAAAATATGTAACCACAATGTTGGCAAATGTTATTTCAAAAGATACAGCATTGCTTGAAGCTAGTAAAATTCTTTCCCGAATTAAGAATTGTACCCCTAATTATTTCAACCAAAAATTAAAAAAATAAGTTCATAAATAATTTATTTTAAAAAACAAGGGAATACATTTGTTAATATATATATTATAAGAACGTTACTCCTCCATATACCAGAATATTTTAGTTCATACTGTGTCTGTATGTTCAAACAAAGAGTTCAGGTTCAAACAACATTTTTAAAATCTTAAAAAAAGCTATTCAATCATAATACTCCTAAATTAATATCCTGCTCAAACCGGGATCATAGTTAATAATATCCATATACCTTATTTATTTGATTTTTTTCACTTCTCAATAATATCTATACAGGGACATTTTTTCGGGAAAGGTTTCATAGCGGTGGCTTGCGACATTCTAAGTATATGAGGCGTTAAGTTGGGGGAGGCGATGCTTAAGAGCCTGTTATATAATATATACCTAAAATCATCAAATAGTATGTTAGGTGACGAGTGGAGGATGGAGGGGAGCTGTTAGAAAATACTCAAAACTTAGCAAATACTAAATATTTAAATTATTTTGACTGTCTTATTTGATGTATGATATACTGAAAAAAAGAATAGTGCCCATTCTAATAATATTATCATAGTCCACGTCGGTGATCTTATGGACTGTGTCGTGACTCTCTTAATAGACTGATAGGCTGATTATCAGGAGATCTGGCTTAGAATTTTGGTTGGATGTAATGAAGATGGTTTTATTAATTGGTTTACCTCTCTCTCTCTCTCTCTCTCTTTCTCCATATAAATGTTACCTTCCTCATATCTACCCCCTATGTAAATATTCGGATAACTCGAATGGGAAGTGAGACACGGTTCATAAAAAATATAATAGGAGAGTATATTAACATACATATGTGTGTAGCAATATATATATATTAAAAATATTATTCTTACTAAAATGTTTACCATGATTCACAATATTCATGATTATCAATGATAAATGATATTTTTATGACAAAAATATTTTCCATTACTTTATCACGAGATGTAGACAACCTGTTACAATAATGCCAATCTTTGTATAAGTTTTCATTCCAAGTACAAATGGAAACTAAGATATTAATAAAACCTTAAAGACAAGACATTGCTTAAATCCAATTTACATAGGGACAACCTTATCTAAAAATTTGCTAAGTCTACTTTCACATTCATATTATGTCAGGGCATGTGATCTGCAGCTGTCACTTTTGATATATATTATAATACATCCTAACTACGCCGTTCCATTACGAGGTGGATAAGAAACTGTGCATATAGCTAAAAAATCAACAACTCCGTATTTAATACGTCCTCACTAACTTTATCCACCCTTCCCTATCCTTACATACTCCTTTCCCTTCAACAACATCCATACACCAAGTCATACATGCTCTTTTATTCTTAAAACTCTTAATGTTTCTCTTTTTCGCACATTCGTCTACAATATTTAAACACGTCCTACATGTCCTCCCCTTTATTTTTGATCCATACACTCTACGTTCATGTTATATTTGATTCGTCTCTCGATTCACACTCATCCTTTCAACATTCACAAACAACTTAAGGTGCTTGTTTCACATTGATCTATTGGATTCCCTTTCAAACCGCACTCCTTCAGCACCCAACATTATTGACTCTGTCCATACGAGTTTTTCCTCATACATTTATTAGATATCTCTATATTATCAAAACTTATCAAATAAAACCAATGAAATTTCAAAATGTTATAAATGTTTGCTAGACAATGTTTGTAATATCTAAAAAAAATTAGGCTGCTTAAGTTAGTTAATCACCATTTTTCAAAGTAAAATCCATGTAAACACGTGAGCTTACGTGACTATGCGATATCACGAAGGGCTTTAGAATCTCCTATTACATACATCCCCTTTGTATGATAGTGTCGCAATGGTCGAGGTTAGAACAAGGGCAAGAGGAGGGGGTAAAAGAGATGAGGGGAGTGCTGGAAGAAAATCCCATCTTATTTCTTATGCAGAGACTGAGAAATGTTTCTATGATAAAAACTCCATTACTGCATACTGCCTGCGTATAAGGGTTGTTTTGACTACGAGGAGGGTGCTGGACAATGTCTGTCCATCCATCCCCCTTGCTTGACAGTTCACTCTCAGTCACATCTAGGGGGTGAGAGTGGAAGGGATGGCACAGTGCCCATAGAAGGATGGCCTGACCACAATAGTCTTAACTTGGTGCTAGTTGTTAAACCCATTGATGTGTTACTCTTTGTTTTTCTATGTTTTTTCTATATGTTTCTTACATACTTTTACAATAATCCTTTCTCCTTTTTGTAATGTTATTTTTTTTTTGTTTCCTCTAGCGTTTACAGCCAATAAATAAGTCGACTAATGTGTTTAGTGCTTGATAACGTCATAATATTTAAATGAATAACAGTTTACGAATAGTAAAATCTGCAAATTTTCTATGAATGCAACTATTTTTTTAATCAATTATAATTTGATTGGTTTCACATGATTTGTATTATTTATGTACGGTTGGGAGGAAAAGTTTAGTTCGGCCCGATATTGTAGTTTCTTATGCATCGCTTTAGGTCCTAACAATCCATATAAAAATACAAATTTATAAGTAACTATGAAGGTATAATTTAGAGGAAATGTAGTTGAATTCGCGAAAAGAGAAAGTGGGAAACTATTTATTTATAAAGAAAACTCTTAGACACCCAGTTTGATCTCAAACCACAACCACTCCATCGCCGCAAACTAAACGATACTAACGCTTGAGTACACATATTCAACTGTGCAGATACAAACTACTACTTCCACAACCAGAAAACAAATATCTACTATGAAAGTTTAAATGTGGATGGATATTTTACAAACATATTTTTAGCATGCATCTCTTTCTAGTGGGCTTAAATCAAGGATTATTAAAGATGTAACCAATTGTATCGATGGACACCAAACTAAACTTGACTAAACGTCAGACTGTACTGAGGGCGTTTCTTCTTAAATGGTTTTCCTCCCTCCACTATCTCCCACCCGCTGAATTTGATTATTTTTTGGTATTCCGGAATGGTAGTAAAGCGTAATGCAGAAAAAAGAGGGGGCGGGTGTAAGCATAGTCGAGGAAATGCATTTACTAAAGTGTGGAGCAAAGAAGGGAAATACACGGTGTGAAAAAAAAAAATCACACCTGGAAAACCATCCTCGATGGTGTCGGCTAGTATTCGAGTCTTCTATCTTCCCTTCAACTTTAACCAACTGTAATATGAGTCTGATACCGTAAACTTAAATCAGGACGACGATATGTTACCTATAAGCTCACAATTACAAAGAAATACCTATATAAACATGTGATATAATAGATATATAAACATATATGATAACTATATAAACATGTACTATGGTAGCTTTATAACATGT
>CABFOV010007110.1:12396-30459 GCA_902141375.1 Timema poppense | reverse complement strand
GTTTCTGTTGGCCAAAGTTTGATCTAATATCTAGAACCTCCACATTTTGAACTATTTCCCTGCAGTTTCTGTCGACCACAGTTTTGATCTAATCTCTTAGAACCTCCATTTTTAAGGAGGATGAGGCTGGAATCTTGACCGGTAACTTCTAGGATAGTCGTTCACTAACTGCATTTTTTTCAGAATTAATTCGTCAGAAGTCGAAAGAAACAAACTCGTCAGATTTAGCATCTGTGGTTCATCCACTGGAAACGAATGTATCAGATGCGAATCTGTCACCCACAGTTTTATTTCTGTAAACATTCGTGAATTGAACGAATCAAGACACTTTTGAATATATATTTTAAACGCCATTAGCCCGTCGTTAATCGTTCGACTTCTGACGAATTAGTTGTGACCAAAACGCAGCCAGTGGACTACTAGCCGTCAGGGAGGAAGTAAAGGGGTACACATGGGATTTAGGACTGTGGTTTTTAACATCCGTTTTCCCTATTAACGCTGGTGGATTTACTCTAACCACCATCTTCTCCCCTACTTCATGGATAAAGACCTAAATAACGTTGGAACTTATTTATTTTCATTTTCATTAAAACACTTTAAGAACAACCTTTTTAAAAAATACATATTCTTTACAGTCAACATTATTATTATCATTTTACTATATGATTAATATTATTTACCCGCCTCGGTGGTGCAGTTGGCTAACGCGCTTGTCGTGTTGAGCTCGACTGCTAAGGACGGGGACATCGAGGTTCGAATCTCGGTCGGGTGAACCGAGGGTGGTTTTTCCTAAATGGTTTTCCACTTTCCCTCCACGCAAATGCGGGTTCACTTCCTCTAATACAACCTTCCAAATTCCTGATCCATTAGAGTGATTAGTACTTAAAGCGTATAACCCGAACGGGTAGTAAGACGCGGTGCTAAATATTATTATCATTATTATTTTGCTTGTATTGATACTATTTATAAATAAATACAGCTTAAAATTGCATGACTTGACGTATGAAAATATGAAAGTAGTTTCAGATACTGCGCCTACTATACCTCGTCTTACTTGAGCTGTTGGACAGACGGGGAGCTCATTTGGTTTGTTTATTGACAAAGAATAAGACCCAACGCATCGGTGGTCCCGCGGTCTAAATGTCAAGCTGATTTAGTAAGATTTTTAACGGTGAAATAGAGGTTGGCGTTTGAATCCCGGTCAGGTGTAGTGAGAGTGTTTTTTTTTTAATTGTTCGTTTCCCCACTCTCCTTCGTCGCAAATTTGAGTACGTTTTTTGATTTACCCATACCTTCCCCAAATAGGTGATTAAACATGGATATTCTTGATGGGTAGCAAAGGGTTTCCACGGACCTAACGAACCGGCAAAGTTCGTGGAATTTTTGGTGCCTGGAAAAACTCGAATAAAAACAAGGACTTTCAAAACATACTAAAAAAAAACTACCGACGTATTTGGAATATTAAGCTTAAATTTAAAATATTAGGTATTTGCATAGAACGGGAAGTGAACTGATTCGAACAAATGTTTAATCTTCCCTCACCCCCTCCCCGTTCCCTTAAACGAGAGGGGCTGCATAACAACTGCATATATCTCTACATCAAGATGACCCGCCTAGGCGGCGTAGTTGGCCAACGCGCTTGTCGTGTTGAGCTCGACTGCTGAGGACGGGGAGATCGAGGTTCGAATCTCGGTCGGGTGAACTGGGGGAGGTTTTTCCTAAATGGTTTTCCACTCTCCCTCCACGCAAATGCGGGTTCACTTCCTTTAATTCAACCCTCCCAATTCATAATTCATTAGCGTGATTAGTACTTAAAGCGTATAACCCGAACGGGTAGTAAGACGCGGTGCTAAATAAATACATCAAAATAAAATAAATCATACTGCTTTAATCACCAATGGCATGATTTAACACTCCATGATAAATTTAATTTAATTCCTCCATACCATTGGTATTCAATCTGAGGTACATCTTAGAGGGTACATCAAATTTAAATTAAATAATATCTAATTTTAATCTTATTATATAATACAGTAGAACTTATTTAATTTGAGGTCCATGGGATATATATTAAGAAAAAGTCTAAATATCCAAAATTCGAACAATTTTTATGGACATCTAGGCAGCTGACACACAATAAATCACTAATCTCAAAATGTGCTACAAATAAACACACATTTTGTATTTGCTAGATAAAACGCAAATACACAGTATATAAATACATTGAAAAAACAAAATATATATATATATATATAACCCAAAATATAAAAAACACAAGAGGGGAAAAAAATACAAAAGTTGCTGACTTGAATAAGTTTTTTCCATTGACTTGAAAAAATTAACTATCTAGGTTTGTGGCAACTTGCTTATCTTGACATAAAAAATAAAATCTTCAAGTTCACTGATTGCATTAAAAATGTTGTATTTTACGTTTGGTTGGGATTCATTGAATCTTCTCGGATTTTCACCATTGGAAGTTCCTCAGAGACGTATGGTATTGGTTCTTCTTCTTCTTCTTGGATGTCTCTGCTATCTTTATAAGAGGTTTCTTGGGTATTTTTTTTCTTTATTTCTTCAAGAATCTCCCCATCTGTCAGTGTTCAACCGTCGTTAAGTTAGGATTGTAATGAGTAGAAATTAGAAAAATGTTAACAATGTGTAGGTTTCGAACTATCCTAATAGCCTATTTCCTTCTAAAATTCGAATTAAATGTTATTTTTTATAATTTATATGGAGAGGAATGTTATGGGGAACCAAGCTGGGTTCGAACTATCCAATGTTGAACTATCCAAATCCTACTTTACACTGTGTGGATGTAATTTATTTTAGATGTAGATTATAGAATATGTATAACTTGTATTAATCATCAACAACTTTGGAGGTAGGCCTACAAAGTCGAATATATAAACTCTATCTGGGGTGCTCGAGCAAAAAAAAAAGGTTGAATACCATTAGTTTTGTTTATACTCCTCTAGAGCTGTGGCCACCAAAGTGGGCGTTACTACCCTCTGAGGGGTTGTAGTATTACCTTGGGGTGTTCTAAGAAGCAAGGGAATTGGGGAGATGGGGGAGTTAAACTCTTGTTAAGTGAAATTCGTATCACATCATCAAGCCTATATATATATCCATCCCTTTAATAATTTACTGAACAGGGAGTGAAGTAGTTATTAAATAAGTTGTTTAAGATGGAATCGTAGGGATTGCGAATTAAGGCAGTATTTTTATTCATTTTTATAATAAAAAATAAATCAAATAATTATCCATTAGAAACCTTCTTCACACGGGGATATCAACATTAATTGTTGAATATTTGTCAAGAGTGTCATGGAATTTAATGACAACTTTTTCTCTCCATTTAAAAAGTTTGTCATTTAACATCGATATGGGAGACCTGGCGGTCTAGGAGTAAGGTGTCAGACTTCTGTACTGGCGGCCGGGGTTCAATCCTCGGTCCCGGCACAGATTTATCTGATTACCAAACCCTTCCTTCACCTCTGACAAGACATCTTGTGAATGTGGGGAATGCCAGGCCTCCACCGTGGTTCGGATTCCACGTTTAACTGTAGGTCCTCCATTTCATATCACAATCACCCTACCATTTCACATTAGCGTAAGTGCGTATAACCCGAACGGGTAGTAAGACGCGGTGCTAATAATAATAATAATAATAATAAACATCGATATGCTCATGACAGATATTCAACAACGGTTGATATAACCACATGAAGAAAATTAAAAATATCTTTCTGCTGAAGCAATATTTTATTTATTCTATTTAATAAAAAAAAGTGTTAGCAGTGAAATCTGCAAAAACACTAGCCTTTTGTTGCATCCCCTGCATTCCCACCATAAAATACTTTCTATAAAATGATCAGACTTTGTAAATCTGTGTAAATTCAACATATTCGCTAAGTTAACTCAACTAAACACTTTTTAATAGGAGTTTTAGAAAAAATGTGTGATTGGATGTTATTGTTTTCAATTTAATTATGATATTATTTTTCTTAGTGGGTTGTACACCTATTCTGAATAACCACAGAGTTGTTGGTGTAGAATACAATCTATACGTCATATTATGTCATCTACATCTAGCAGAAGATAGGGTGAAAGAGAAGGATAAGGTCGCAGGTCCTTATGACCGGTTCTCCAATGACTGATTATTCACTGTTTATCTTGAAATAATCATGTATCACCGACTTCGGTGGCCGCATGGTCTAAGGCGCCACTCTCACAGTAGACTAAACTGCCGAGGCTTGAAGCTCTGTCGGGGGTATTAAGGGTGGTTTTCAAAAATGATTTTCCACTTTATTTCTATACAAATGTGAGTACACTTCCTCTAAATATAACCTTCATAATCCCTAAAACCATTAGATTAATTAGTACATAAACTTATAAACCGAACAGGTATATTCCATTCACGATAGGTTTTTACCTGGATGACAGTTCGAAAATCATATGTTTAGGTTTTGGGTTGCCAACACTTGTTTTGGGTTGCCAACACTTGTAAAAGATCACAGTTTTGTTATAAATGTAAAGATCTTTAATTACCAGTTATATATTACATTAAAAATAACGTAAACTTAAGTGTTCTCATACTATTTCATTTTTTATAATAATTTATTTTTCTCCAACTCGAAACAATATTTTAAACATAATTAAAAGTACTTATTTTTCGTTTTGGAACGTTATTAATAATGCTTAATATAGTGCACAGGCATCGTATTTACTTTGAAAAGAGAAAATTGTTGTCATTTTTTTTACATACAATACATGATTTTATGATTATTTTATCGTATTTTGAAATATTTAACCGAATAAAATATTTTCATCAACTGTGTGTCTGCATCATTGTAAAAAACTTGTTTACCGTTATGTTCAATTATATAGTTTAGATTCGTCAGACGCCATTTTGAAGCTATGTTTGTTAGAAGTTTTTGTGAAAGTGGTGTAAATATTTTTTAAATTGGAATAAACCTATAAATAAACTTTGTGTCCGACCTCAAATAAATATATAAATAATATTGGCCTAAATTACTGTGGTTAACTATCATATATATATATCTTACGAACCCCCTTAAGATGTATTCGTGTACCCCTAAGGGTACCCCTACCCCAGGTTGAATACCACTGATATAGAGTGTCTGGAAAAATGGGAATCCCTTCTGGAAATCCTGGAAAATAATTCCGTATTAAGAAAATAGTGTCAAATGCTGGTAGTAAGAGTCTTGACAGAAACAACTAGTTTAAATAGAACTAACATTTCCCGGCCTATAAAACGAAGAGATGTCGTGACACAAACATTGAAAACTATTTCCAACCTGTGCTCCTAAAACCGAGTCTGTAGCGCTGATTTTCAATAACTGGCCTATTTTTATCGTTCATTCTGAGCCTTGGTAAACTGTTTGGTTACCACACCGGAATAACCTGCTAGACCTGGCGATCAATGCGCCCCGGACTGTACCGAGGTGGCGTAAAGCCATAACAGAGCCTGATAAAGTGGAGGGAAACCCGGAAGACTCTGAATGGTCGTGGTCTTCTGTTCTTGTCTTAGTCTGGTCGGGCGGGATGTTGGAGAAAGTGATGGTCATTTCCTTCCTTCTGGCCCGGGCAATATCTCTTACAGTGGGACTATCCGTGAGTGAGGGGGCGTGGCTATGGTACAGTCCGTGCTCACACTGGCAGCTTGTGGTACACCCAGTGGTAACAGTGCTGGAGCTTGATACACCGAACGGTGACCCCTGTCCGGTCTTAAGCTTGATTTACATGTTCGCCGAAAAATAGAAAGCAGAATTTTCGCAGTAATTCACACACTCTAAGTTGACCCATGATGCATTGCAACGCTTTAAAACAGGCGATTATCAATATATACTATTTTCTAGTAGATAAACATATATTTTAGATCATTCTCCCGATGGATGTTTTCAAATTATAACGCTGTGTCGTGACACAATCCAATACATCGATACACACACTTTACATTAACGGGTTATTTCAAATCTCCTCACAACGATCAACGTAGAGCGCATGCGCATTGATTTGAGATGGTTGGTTCTGAGATTTGATTATCTATGATTGGCTTAGAGCGCGTCACGTGCGTTAGTTTTTCGGTGAACTTGTGTATCCTGAGTTACCTGACAGATCGTCTGCCCCCACTTTATTTAGGCTACCTGTCATAATATTACAGTTCTACTTTGATCCTAACCCGCCTCGGTGGTGTAGGTTGCTAACGCGCTTGTCGTGTTGAGCTCGACTGCTGAGGACGGGGAGATCGAGGTTCGAATCTCGGTCGGGTGAACTGGGGGTGGTTTTTCTTAAATGGTTTTCCACTCTCCCTCCACGCAAATGCGGGTTCACTTCCTCTAATTCAACCTTCCCAATTCCTAATCCATTAGGGTAATTAGTACTTAAAGCGTATAACCCGAACGGGTAGTAAGACGCGGTGCTAAATATTATTATTATTACTTTGATCCTGATACAGTAACTTCATGCAGTAAAACTACGTCCAGTGGTTCTTCTCGTTGTATCCCGTCTAGTAGGACAAAGTGATCCGTTCAGTGAACTATGTCCATTAGACGAGAAGATTCTTTTAGCGATTTTGGCAGTGAGTGAAAGTGAATCTCAACAAAATAAACGACAAATTAGAAGGTAGAGAGTAGGGACCGGCTGCTGAAACGTAATAAATACTCTCCTGTGAACTTGTTGTCAGAGTTAAATTTTGAATCAAGTTATTGATACAACTACCTTCGAATGGATTAAGATAAATAACTAGAATTATTATTATTATCACTAATTTCGTCCTTAATAAAAAGACAGGACATTTGTATGAGACCAACTGCACCCCATGGGCGTTTGACTGCTATTCTCCCGTTTCTAACGACGGGGAGGAGTCACGAAGACTTAAAATTCACAACTATCCTATTCGCACAAGCACTACGGTTAATAATTACAGATACACGCAGAGCACTATAAAGGCGCGGATTCGGTGNGTAGGTCAAAGGGTCAGTTGACTCCCCTGTGAAAGTTAGAAAATTAATACAAAATGAAAGTTCAAAATAAAATAAAAAATTAACACAAATAAATTATCCAGTTTTTTAAAATCTTTTTATGAACAGACACCTCTTAATCCGGGTCCACACGTGCGTTATTCGTCCACGTTTATTCAATGTCCGATATGACTCACGTAAGTTTAGAAAAAATATTCGTTTTCATGTACAAATGAAAATAATTTGCCCCTGGAATAAATCTCCCTTGATATATTTCAAATATTCTGATATTATCGAATATGAAGCTGAAATATGGCTTTAAATCAAACTCCAAATGACTTCTAGATGCATTCTATTGTCAAAAATTTGCCGAAGAAGAGCGCTTCGAATAACTCTAGACTACAGGCATCTAACTGGCACAAAATGTCAGAGGAGGAAAGCTCTAAATAGATTCTAAGGTCATCCGAATTTCAAAAAATGTCTAGGGGAAGACAATTCCAAATAGCTTCTAGATGCATGTCATTTTGAAGATTCTTCAGGCGAGGACTTCCCCAAATAATCTAGTTTCTGAAATAATTCAATTTTCAAAATGTTGTTGGTGGAAGACCAATTTAAAGATTATCTTCTAATGGAATCTAATCTTCTTTAAAAAAATTAAGGTGGGGACCACTCTAAATAGCTTATAAAATAAAAGATTTTTTTAAAACAAGATGGAAGACTTCTCATAGCTTCTAAAGTGAAATATTTTTTTTCAACAAATTTTTGAAGGAGGGCCACTAAAAATAGTTTATAAAAACTATCTGATTTTAAAAATTTGGGGAGGATGGCCACGATTTAAAACATAAATAAGAGCAAGTATGAATGAGGGACTATTAAATGGCTTTAAAGAAAATCTAACATTTTTATTTATATCATATTTATAATTATGAACTCCCTATGAAATTGATCTGCATCCGCGCTTGGCACTATATACGGTACTGAAGAAAACCTTTTTGAAGGATCTAAAGGCTTCAGCAAGTGTGATATCAGTCATTCGCTACTGATATGATGATAATGATATTTAGCACCGCGTCTTACTACCCGTTCGGTTTATACGCTTTAAGTACTAATTACTCTAATGGATTAGGAATTGGGAAGGTTGAATTAGAGGAAGTGAACCCGCATTTGCGTGGAGGGAGAGTGGAAAACCATTTAGGAACAACCATCCCCAGTTCACCCGACCGAGATTCGAACCTCGATCTCCCCGTCCTCAGCAGTTGAGCTCAACACGACAAGCGCGTTAGCCAACTACGCCACCGAGGCGGGTCATTCGCTACAGCTTATTGTGCCTGATACGAATATTCTTTGCTTTTAAACTTACAAAAGGAAATTTCATTTTTATACAGCTCCAAAAAAATTAATTGTTAATTATTTAGTGTACGCTTTTGGAGCTGCCATTTTTGTATAAATACTTTTAAAAAAATACTTTAAATGGTATTAACATATATTTGAAAAAACTATTTAAAAGTTGTATTATTAAACACTATCTACAGTATATACGTCTATATGATAATGGATTAAAATACCAATTTAACCACACTTAATACGTTATTAAACTACTAAGGCATATTATTAAAGTACTAATTGAATAGCTGACATAGGCCTACACTTGTAGCACGTCAGAGTTAGGAGAGAACTGACGACCTGACCCGTAGTACGTACACTACACGATCAGTTTCATCGGACAAACGTCACCGCATGGTGAACCTGTAGCTTATGTCTAGGGCCCCCTTAAGGTTCGCCTAAGGGGGCGTTCAAGTATTGCATAAGCGCATTTTTGGCCAGTTTTAACCCCCTCCCTCTCCTTTATTGTAACCAAAAATAAGCAAATGCCTGACCTCCCCCCTCTTGCTTACGTAAGATTTATCAACTTTTTTTTCATTTGCTCACAGGAATAACTTTTTTTCTTCTTGCCATTTTACCTATAGCATAAACAGGTAGTCGAACGCGATGATAAAAAAAATTATAAATTACTGGTAATTATTAACATAGAGATATAAACTAAGATTGCGAAATAATTGACAATTAAAACTGGTATACAATTAATTTAAATTTATTGAACAAGTAAAATTTTTTTTAAAGTTATAACATTATAAAAGTTTAAAATCTCAAATTGCTTTTAATTGAAGTTTAATGAATACATGAATATTATATTTATAAAACACACCCTGAACTCCATTTAATCCGAAGACCAAGGTCCTTGAATCCGCTCTCAAATTTGCCCATCTTTCTCTGTCTTACGTAGGCATTGTTCTGAACCCCATTGCCCCCTTGTCAGCAAAAATAAGCAAAGCTCGAACCCACTCCCCCTTAAGGTTCTTACGTAATACTTTAATGTCCCCTAATTTGGTAGAACCCATTTCAACTTTAGAAAATAAATATATTATTAGAACTCCTAAACACGACAGTTCATTGTTTTCAATCACGGGCGTGTCTCGCGCGGGAATTTAAGGGACACCTACAAACAATTTTATTCTTTTTTTGAAAATTATATCATTACCAGTAAACCCTTGCGAAACTTTCTCTCATTCAACCTACCCCCCGCGCAAAAAAAAAAGAAAAAAGATTTAGTCTTTTGTTGGGTTTTTGAAATTAAATACTCAGCGGGGTGTAAACACAAAATAGCACAAAGGGCTTATTAATGTGAAATGTTTACAATTTACAATACCTCTTTGCAGACAATATTTGATGTCAGAATGAATAGAATCATCTTGAATTTTTTGTTTGTCATTTTTGGTAATTGGTACAAAAGTATTGTTAGATTTTTCTTTTAACTTAAATTTTAAACAATGTGTTTCAACGTAAACTGAGTATGCTATGTAAGAAGTCGGTAAAAAATCCTATCCACTGATACTTTATTTATCGCTGAAATCTTTGTATTAGTTGAGAAAAAGGGATGTTGACAACATAAATAATATATATGATCATGTTGTCATTAATTTACTCTTTACACTTGGTAACTTAGTTAATAATAAATAATAAATTGGTGGGTTTATGTTAGAGCTACCAATCAAATTTGTTAAAAATTTAACACACATATTTTTCTTTAGGCTGTTGGAGCCAAATTCCAATATTCTTGGACTTGAAATAATCTATAGTTTCATATTAAGTAAAACAGGTCCCATGTGATGGATTGCCAACTTTGATATGGTACAATCATTTAGAAATTAATATAGGAATTAAAATATTACGAAAATTCAAAGGCACCAAGAGCTACGTTTTGATTTACTAAATAAATGGTACGACACATTCTGACATACTTTCTCGTAGTCTATTATAGTTTCTGAACAAAACTTTCAAGCTTTGTTATATATCACCTAAAATATTCTCTGGATACCTATTTTTGAATAAAAACAAAATTAGAGCCATTTGAGAGAAAGTAAAAAAAAAAAATTGAGATAACAAATATAGCTGAACCAAATAAAACATGCCAAAACTTTGTGAACAAAATATTAATAAGTTTTGCTCAAGAATAAATTATGCTTTTTGATCACATTTTTCTCTAATATAAAATATTTATGGGGATATTAAACTGATACTTTTTTTAATCAATTACACAATAAAATTGATAAGTTTTTTAACTATAAACAACACGACTAAAAAGGTATTCCTTTTTAACCCGGTGTTAATATAGGTTGCAACTAGAAACCGACAAGGTTAGTGGAGTGACTTTTTGCTCCTGACGCTGTCTCAGGGGGTCCCGGCTTTATCCCGACCTGGTGCACTGAAAGATTTTAGGCCTCTCTTTCAATTATTGGTGTCCCATTATTTCTCCGTGCTCCCATTGGTGAATTAGTGCAAGCCCTAACGGGCAATCAGGTACAACAACCCTGCAAACACGAACAATTTTACTTTTCAATTTGTGATTAGTTTTAGCACCACGTCTTACTACCCGTTAGGGTTATACGTATATGTACTAATTACTATAATGTGTTAGGGATGAGTAAGGTTGAATTTAGATTAAGTGTACCCGCTTTTGCGTGGAGGGAGATTGAAAACCCGTTTCGAAAAACCACCCCCAATACATGTCTTGGGTGTCATCAGCAGTCTAGTCTAATACGAGTGTGACGTCTTAGAACATGTGGCCACAGGAGTGGGTAATTTGTAACTAAAATTAAAACATACTTAATAGGTTTGAACTGTTTTTAACATTTAGGGCCAGTTGCACACATTGATTCTTCAATCACCGGATTTCCAATCAATTGGCAACAACGCTGTGAATGTTATCTGTTCTTGAACAACTGTCTGTTGTAACATAGCATAATTATTAATAGTTATTGAAGTTTATTGTGATTTTATTAAAAACTCGTTAAAATGTTGATAATTACGGTAAAGTTTATACAGCATTTAAAATACTATAAAACGTACAGAACAATATTTATTTCAGAATCAACGTTTGTGAACTAGGGAAGTAGTCCGACATCTTAGCACAGTGAGTCGCGTGTCTGCCTACTAAGTTAAAAGTCCCAGCTTTTATTCCTGACATGAACTAAAAATGTATAATTGTTAAAATGTCGGTTTCCCCTTTCAAAATCAGGGGCTTCGCGCCGTGTGAGGGGGCTGGAGGGTGTCACCCCCTCCCCAATGTTGGTTAAAAGCTTGAAAGTTGGGAATTTTGTGAGATTTGAGATCTGGAGTTGGGAAATTCTAAGCTTATTCTGCACCCCATTAGTTTATATTTGAAAGTCCTTAACCACAGACTTGTACAGAAAATTTTTAAATTTCCCAACTGTTGATCCCTACTCTACAAAAAATCCCAACTTCCAAAATCATCAAACATTGAAAGGAGATTCCTTATGTAGTAGATTGTAGAAAGCTTAGTTAATCAAGTAGTCTAGTAGCGCCGTTGTCAGTAGGCAGAGACAATGGCCGGTGAGTGTATGCCGAATGCGGCATGGAAACGAGTCATATGGGAACATGAGCTGCCCAGTAGCAAATTTTCACTCGGCCAGCGATGCTTGAAGTGTCAGTCAGTGTTTTGTTTGTTTAGTGTTTCTATTTGTGACTTTTGTGGCTGCTAGACTGTCACAGTTTTATTACTCAAATTATCATGTCTTACAGCCAATGCCTTAATTAGGGCTTTATTAAATTCTGAAGGCATAAATTCAGTGAATGTTACGCAACATTTTATTGTTTTCTTATCGAAAGCTCTGACTGATGAAATGAGGACATTGAGGTAAGTGTTAGTGTTTGACTTCTGAGATACACACTAATTTTTCTAGCAAGGATCCATACTAGTTTGAATTGAACAGATGTAACTTATTTCATTGTTTATTAAAATAGGCTTTCATGAAAGCAAATTTCATTGTTTATTAAAATAGGCTTTTATGAAAGCAATTTAAATAGGCTCAAAGCAACAATGAAGAAAGAGGAGTAATAGGGTGGTGTTACATTGATACAACTCCTATAATTTTTTATTTGACTTAGTATACTACACTAAACAAAAAATAAGTTTTTTTCTTCACCCGTTTAACATTCTCAAATTTGGGATACTTTTTAAATTCGTTATTTAGTGTTAGATTTGCATGAAATTTCGTATAACCATATTATTTAGAGTGCTGATTTTGAATTTGTCATAAGTTATTTAATAAAATATCAGGGGAATCCCATTCACCCTCACGAGCTAAATTACAATATGTTTTGAATAATTTATTGACGTACCAGTATTAACATTAGGGCAACATCATTGAGGTTATGAAGCAGGACATTGGTATACAGGTATCAAAATACTGTAGGAATATCGATAAAAAAAAATTACATTTGAAAAGATTTTTAAATAAACCTGGCCAAATTGTTAATTTTTTGATAGAGTGACGAACGAGTTCTACAGCTCAGGGAACTTGCTAGTTAAATATTTCTTCCAAGTGTGTTCTAATAAAGCAGCGGTTTCCAACTTGGGGGTCGGAGCGTGTTTTATATGGGGTCACAATAAAGTGGTTTTAGCTTTATATTTACTTTTTCAAGGATTTTAATGACTATAGGAAGATGCTCAATTCTAATAGAAATGGAAGTTGTTAAAATGCTAAAAACGATCTAATTACTGCTTAGGTTCCTTTTGGCTATTCTATTCTGATAGCTCCTTGCTAACTTGTGTAACGGTACTGATTTGGACCCTTCTCATATATTAAAAAAGTCATGGATGAAGAGCATTTTTCTTTAAAGTATTGTATGTAAAATATCCTTTCAATACTTCATTCATGGAAAATCACGTGCTTTTCAGAAATAATGTCAAAGGATTGCACAATTAAAACTTATTTTTTCTTTAAAAAAATGAACTCCGCAGTATCTGCCAAAAAAGCAAGCAACGCTAGCTCCCTCTAGCTAATAGGAAGCTAGCTTTCATAACACCTGTCGCCAGGACTCTTTCGATTTATTGGTTCTGACACTGGTCACGAGAGGTCCAAGGGGTAGGTCATATATAAGCTGCTTGTGCGTATGAATCCATTACAGTGAACACCACCACACAAAAAACTTTGTATCAAAAACAGTAATTCACAATGCCACCAACTGAAATCTGTAGTTCAACTAAGTTGTATCATATAAACTTATATCTTCAGTGACGAAGATAAAATAACTTTAATAAATCGTGTGCAACATTAAAGGTATTATTTATTCAATTAAGATATCTGATAATAATACCGTATCATAATAATTGGCGCTCGATCACGGGGCTATAAATACCAATTATCTCACAATACGAATCTAGTACGTAATTACTTAACCGCAATTCCATACCGCTTTAATTAGTGTTCGATCACGGGGCAATTAACAGCTAACCAAATGATATCACTTATATCGGCGCCCATCGCAGATCCGTAACGTTTTAATCGACGCCCAACGTGGACCGATTAATTCAACTTCATAATAATTGGCGCCCAACGTGGGGCAATTAAATTCAATAACACTATACTTGTTTACTTGTAATGCTGCTAGCATAATATAAAATCTTCCCCCAACCCCGAGCTTGTCGATTCTCTTTTACTACATATTAGTCGCAAATAATCATTATTATAAGCAATTACAATAATTAAAACACGCATTAGTGGACATGCGGGTTTAATGTCACGCTCTTTTGGTTTGGTTTGTTGGTGAAGGTGAAGTAAGGATTTGAATTCTGGCCAGGGTTAGTTTATCCTAATATCCCTTCAAGCAAATAAGGCTATATTTCCTTTAAATGTTACCTATCCCACTAGTGTAGTTAACTTTAGATAGCCTGGGCTGTTAGTAATACACAGTGAAAAAAACTTAAAAGCTAGGATTTGAAAGCTTTTAAGTTATCAAAGCATCGCGATGACTGCAGAGAGAAAATTTGTGGTCATAAACTACAAAATGTTGGAACCGCTGTAATAAATTCAGTTGAATTTTTAATCTAAAATACACAATTTGAACAATATCTGCAAAAAATATTGAAATAAATAATAATTCATGTTATTTCCTATGCACTGAAAAAGCGCTGTAGCTTTAAAAATCCAGTATGAACAAATAAATAAATAAATTAATTAAAAAACAGTTGCCTAAAAGCTTGGTTTAAGGCTTGATTATCACCCCCGATTTTTTTAAATTCTGAGAGCCTCCCCCACCCCCGTTCTCAACATTGCCCTTCTTGTACTACGTACTGCGTACTACTCTCCTTTGCCACTTGGGAATTTTACTAATTTCGAAATTCTTATAGTTGGGGAAAAACACTGGTTCATCCCTCCTCCCCCCTCCCCCCAAAATCTATTTCGTGCAACGCCCCTCTTCACAATGATGAATTATAACGTCCGGGTTTATGAGTGTTGTAATTGTTATAAGTTGAGCATATATTATAATCAGTTGGTTTAGAAAGTTCACTTTAAATCCCTCAAATTTAAAAAAGAACTATGAAAGTACAAATGATTCTCAAACAAAAATAAACGTAAAAAATAATTCCAAGCTCGCTTGTACACAAATATTACACATCAACACGTAAAGGAGCCGGGATCATATCTCGCCAACTCCACAGAGTCTGAGGTAACCGTGCTACTCCCACCCCTCCATGCCAGTCATTGTTTTCTGCTCAGAGTGTACCAGTTAGAGGGGTGGAAGAGTTGTTCCAGGGGCGGGCCCGTGCACCATTACATCAGCAAATCCCGCACCGGACGTTAAGGGTACAAAATAAACCCTACTTAGATGGAAGTTAACGATGTTCCAATGCTCCTGCAAATAAAAGAGGTTTTCCTCTTCTCCAGAGTAAATGGAATCGCACGAGCACCGGGGAAAAAAAACACTTCTTATTTGGCTTCTTTCTCCGCCGCAGTCTTCTTCTTCCTGTGTTCCCCTCCTTTCCCCTTATTTCTCTTTCTCTAACTCTACTTCTTCACAGGGTGCTTAGATTGCCCGCACTTACACATAGGGATACCAGCTCTCCCTAACATATCGATATAATTATCATCTGATACGTCGGAAGCTACGATATATCGATCAAATCGTATCGATAAATTGTTTTTTTTCCGATATATTGAATTGAATTTTTCAGGGAAAACTGTAACGGCGGTATTAAGATGGCTATTCTTCGGGTGTTTTCCCCTTTTTAATCTTTTTAGTTGTTGAAAAGAGCAGATAAATTCAAACGGTAAAATGTACTCGATTAGTAAAAACCTATACAAAAAATAATAATTTTATTTTGATTCACAAGCACAAAAGCAAAGTCCGATATTTAATTGTATCGATGTATCCAGTGCTCGAATTGAGCCGGAACGCCGTTCCGGTTGATACTAAAAACTATTACTAGCGCTGCACGTTAGAACGCGACTTCTTCGTTCTTGCTATCGTTTTAAAAAGCGTACCTATTCTAGTGTCAATGAGCCCAGATCCTACTACATGTCTGTAGAGTGTGTTGTATTTTGTATTACACTGGGTTTTTCAATAATTTGCTTCACGACAGAGACGACGATCCCTATAACAAGACAATGACTTCAATACAAATGGGTGACCTGGCGGTCTAGGGGTAAGGTGTTAGACTTCTATGCTGGCGGCCGGGGTTTGATCCTCGGTCCCGGCAAAGATTTTTCTGATTACCAAACCCTTCCTTCACCTCTGACAAGACATCTTGTGAATGTGAGGAATGCCAGGCCTCCACCGTGGTTCGGATTCCACGTTAAACTGTAAGTCCTTCATTTCATCTCACAATCACCCTACCATTACACGTTAGCGTAAGTGCGTATAACCCGAACGGGTAGTAAGACGCGCTGCTAATAATAATAATTCAATACAAATATTTTACAGATGTTAACTCCCCCTTTTGTAGCCTCTATTGTGGACTGTGGGGATTATTTCTAGAAAGGGCATTTGCTGTTTCTGTTCGTAGGTACAAGATTTCTACCTTCAGTTTCACATTGTCTTACATAGTGCAAATACCGTGCGTACAGTACTTATTTGAAGTTGTGAACTATGTGACACAAGTGAACCGGGAAAAAATAATTATACGCACATATTTCTTTCTATAAATTATGTTACGCGTAAAATTTTATTTATATACTCAAGTTAGCTACCTTATTTCCTTGCCGCATAAGTTTTATAACTAAACATATTTTCTTCAAAATATTTATTGCATTGAATGAAATGAAAAATGACAAATGGTGTCCGTTTTTTGGTGGCTAGATCTATATAAATGCTAAGTGTATTTAATAAAAACTTAGCCTGATCTGTCAAGTTAGAATTTACCATGCAAATTATTAAAGTTCAAATATAGATCTATGGGATGTCTGAAATATGCAAATTTATATGAAATTCCACAACGCAGGTAATACTGTCAATATTTGTTTAAAAAAACACTGTCCTGGTGTAGTCCGTAATAATAATTAAATCAATTAAAATTTGCAAGTAATAGAAAGGGCTAAAGAGTAGAATATCTTGTTGTTTTTGCCAATTTAACGAATAGTGTTTGTTACACAACATTTGACATTGAAACGCAGTTTTTCATATGGATCAAATAATAATAATTCTTAACATTCTCATAATTTTTAATAACAATTTAAAACAAAGAATTTTCCAACATTTCTTGTGCCATAGTTTTACTCTTCTGTAGCAACATTTTTTTAAGGATGAAACTCCTTTTCACTTCACAAGAAGTGACTGGGTAATATTACAGTCTAGTATTTTTGACAAGAATGAAAGCGATATGAAACAAAAATGCTAAATTATGAAAAATGGGTCAAAATAAAATAAAAACTACGAATATAAAATGAATGCTATTATTTGTTGTAAATAAAATTTAAAAAAAAAAGCTTGAAGTGTATTAATATTTATAAAATATGTTAATTCTTAAAATATGCAAAATATGCTGAAATAACTTTTCTACATAAGGATATTTTTCTTGTATGAAATGTTCAAAAGAATAGGTTTGGCATGGTGTCAATAGCTCGTTACAAAACTGCATACAAATACTGACCTTCCTAACCAAACACATAGGTATGTAAAAAAACTTTTAAGAACATACGTGTCATTAAAAACGGATATATATATATACATACCTTAATAGTTAAATATTGGATATCGTTTTACTGTGGTAGTGTATTTTTAGTTTCAATATAAATCACTATTAATTAATTGTAAATTATCAATTAATTATATTAGTATAGTAGGTAAACTGCAACGTAATATTAATTTTGCTGAAATCAAATTGAACTGGCATAGCTTAGCACGCAACTTATTGAAGTGTGCATATAAACAATGCGATAGGTTCTACCAATGTACTAGTTTCTTGCTGTAAAATAGATTAACCAATTATTGGTTGTTAGTTGTTATCGTTCCGGTTGTTAACATTTCCCAATTCGAGCACTGCATATATCTGGTACAACATTGATATAAATATATCTTCTTTATTTAAAAAATAAATATATATCTATCGTTGTCATCCTTACACTTTAAAACCGGAGATTGCACCGCGTCTTACTACCCGTACGGGTTATTCGCATTTAATTACACCAGCCAGCGGGGTGGGTAGTAGAAAGTAAACTTTATAGGAAATATACCTTCATTCGCTTGGAGGTAGAGTGGGAAACCATTTAGTAGGGGTTGG
>CABFOV010007110.1:0-12351 GCA_902141375.1 Timema poppense | reverse complement strand
GGGGGGGGGGGGGGGGGGGGGGTCCACAATATCCCCGACCAGGGTTCGAACCTCACCCTTCCTGTTATTGGCATATTAGACCAAATAAGATTGTCGTTTAGAAAATATGAGATTGAATACACGTTTTCGAACAGAATTATATTTCCAGATCATAACTTCCTCCAAAGTCTATACTTAATGCGATTATTGATATATAATCTGATGTTCATAGGAAGCCTGCCATTTTCTCGTGTTGCCACAATGGCGCGAATAAAAATATTACAATTGTTTTTATGTTCTTAGTCCGTTTAGTTACTTATGTATGAGAAACTACACAGTAATTCATAAGGAGGTATTATTGGAAGCCTTAGATAACTTTTTAATTAATAAATCAAATAAGACATATTTATAAAATACCAAATTTTAGTGTATTTGAATCTATGTTGGTGGTCGAAAGTGGACCTCCTATCAAAATCAGGGTGTCGCTCCCAACTGGTGTACCGATCACGAAACATCCTTGAAACCTGTTGTGAACACTCCGCTAACAGAAAGGAATTGCATTCAAGAGGCGGTCAGAAACGGAATTCATGCAGGCAGTGTTTACTACTATTCCGTTTGTAAGTTGTTGTGGTCTCGTCTGTCTCGAAATAATAAACTGAGAACATGCAAGGCTATAATCATGCCCGGTGTCATTTGCGGTTGTAAAGCGGTGGTTTCTCACTTTGTACCAATAAAATCAATTGAAAGGGTTTGAAAACAAAGTACTGAGAAATATATTTGGGCCTAAGAGGGGTAAGTGGATAAAGTTACTGAGTAAAGTTCATAGTTTGTATATGTTACACCCCATTCGAGTATTTGCCCGGTTCGTGAAATGGACAAGTGAATAAAAAGGTTTGGTCTTTATGTAAATCTAACCTGCTTTGGTTGCCGCATGGTCTAATGTGCTACTCTCGGAGTAGACTTGACTCTCGATAAGGATTGAATCTCGGTCGAGTGTACCGAGGGTGGTTTTTCCAAAATTGTTTCCCACCCTCCCTCCGCGCAATTGCATGTACACAGCCTATAAATATAAACCATATAAAACCATTAGCATAATTAGTAGATACATAAGCGTATAATTCAAACGTGTTGTAAGATGCGGTGTTAAAAATTAAAATAATAAATTTAACTTTTGATTGTTTTGAAATGGAACTTTAAGTTAGGTTGGTTTAGTTTAATATAATATCTTAAAACGAATTTCAGTTAAACTTGTACTAGATAGTACATTAAGTTCAAGTTCATGAAATGGGCAAAAGTTTGATGCAATTTTTGTTCAGCTCGTGAAATGGTCAAGCGAAGAAACCAGTTCACGGAATGAGCAGAAAGTTGCACAATTCATGAACTGAGCATTTTCACTATTGGGGTGTAACATATATATCGCCAAACATGTTAAGTATGATCAAGGCGCGCAGGCTGAGGTATATTGGTCGTATGGTGCTTATGGGTGAGGCCAGCCCTGTACACAAAACTTTAGTTGGGAAACCTGGTGAGCCGAGATATCAATGAGAGAATAGTGTGAATATAGATTTGAAAGGGGCTGAGTGTGAAGGATTGGAGATGTATCGGTATATGGTTGAAACTGAACTTGCGTTTTGTCGGCCATGAATTTTCTTAAATTAAATTCTTGGATAATAATTGCAGGTCAATTACAAGGGAAGGGTATGTATATAGTAATGTTATTAAAGTATTAATATAGCTTGGTACAGGGGTAGATCCAGGGATCAATTTTTTGGGAGGGAGGAAACTGCTTCTAATAAGGGGTCTGGTGATCTAGGGATTTAAAAAAATCATCCTCAAAAGTGTCGTTTTGAATCCATCCTGAACTTCTGGAAACAAAATAGAAATAATTGGAAATATGAATAAAACAAATAATTATTTATAATAAAAGTTTTATAATATTTCTTAAATGTAGGCTACATGGTATTTTGTGTTTGCTAGTTTTGGCTAGAGCCAATCCAACAAGTCTGTTTTCCACCAGAATTGTCCTCAGCCATGTCTTGATTAGAGCCAAACCAACAAGTTTGCTTTCCACCAAAGCTGTCCTCAGCCAAGTCTTGATTAGAGCCAAACCAACAAGTCTGCTTTCCACAAAAGCTGTCCTCAGCCAAGTCTTGATTAAAGCCAATCCAACAAGTCTGCTTTCCACCAGAATTGTCCTCAGCCATGACTTGATTAGAGCTAAACCAACAAGTCTGCTTTCCACCAAAGCTGTCCTCAGCCAAGTCTTGATTAAAGCCAATCCAACAAGTCTGCTTTCCACCAGAATTGTCCTCAGCCATGTCTTGATTAGAGCCAAACCAACAAGTCTGCTTTCCACCAGAGCTGTCCTCAGCCAAGTCTTGATTAGAGCCAATCCAAAAAGTCTGCTTTCCACCAGAATTGTCCTCAGCCATGTCTTGATTAGAGCCAAACCAACAAGTCTGCTTTCCACCAGAGCTGTCCTCAGCCAAGTCTTGATTAGAGCCAATCCAAAAAGTCTGCTTTCCACCAGAATTGTCCTCAGCCATGTCTTGATTAGAGCCAAACCAACAAGTCTGCTTTCCACCAGAGCTGTCCTCAGCCAAGTCTTGATTAGAGCCAATCCAAAAAGTCTGCTTTCCACCAGAATTGTCCTCAGCCATGTCTTGATTAGAGCCAAACCAACAAGTCTGCTTTCCACCAGAGCTGTCCTCAGCCAAGTCTTGATTAGAGCCAATCCAAAAAGTCTGCTTTCCACCAGAATTGTCCTCAGCCATGTCTTGATTAGAGCCAAACCAACAAGTCTGCTTTCCACCAGAGCTGTCCTCAGCCAAGTCTTGATTAGAGCCAATCCAAAAAGTCTGCTTTCCACCAGAATTGTCCTCAGCCATGTCTTGATTAGAGCCAAACCAACAAGTCTGCTTTCCACCAGAGCTGTCCTCAGCCAAGTCTTGATTAGAGCCAATCCAAAAAGTCTGCTTTCCACCAGAATTGTCCTCAGCCATGTCTTGATTAGAGCCAAACCAACAAGTCTGCTTTCCACCAGAGCTGTCCTCAGCCAAGTCTTGATTAGAGCCAATCCAAAAAGTCTGCTTTCCACCAGAATTGTCCTCAGCCATGTCTTGATTAGAGCCAAACCAACAAGTCTGCTTTCCACCAGAGCTGTCCTCAGCCAAGTCTTGATTAGAGCCAATCCAAAAAGTCTGCTTTCCACCAGAATTGTCCTCAGCCATGTCTTGATTAGAGCCAAACCAACAAGTCTGCTTTCCACCAGAGCTGTCCTCAGCCAAGTCTTGATTAGAGCCAATCCAAAAAGTCTGCTTTCCACCAGAATTGTCCTCAGCCATGTCTTGATTAGAGCCAAACCAACAAGTATGCTTTCCACCAGAGTTGCCCTCAGCCATGTCTTGATTAGAGCCAATCCAAAAAGTCTGCTTTCCACCAGAGTTGTCTTCAGCCATCTCTTGCTTAGATGCAACGATGATACTGCCAGTTACCCTTAACAATCTTTGCAATACCTCAATCTGAATTTCCCTGCTTTATTATAAATTCTTGCCCGTTCGTCTGACTCTTTTCATGCCGCCTATTCCGTTGCTCCACTCAGATGTGTTTGTTTAGGCCTGTATTCCAAATTTTTTCGGCCATCTCCTGACCATCCCCTTGCCCCTCCCAGCACCCGTCTTGGTTTGCAGCAGACCCGACGTTAGTTACACTTCCAACCATAATTACTGTAGTTGCTGGTTAAGGAGAAATTAATCTAGAGCGTAAACTTAAAAACTCGGGATATTTTGATCGCATTCATTCCATTTAAATATTTGGTGAATCGACTATTCGCTACCTTTCTCGATGGTCTTTATGCCGGACTACGAGTTCCGACCCTCCCTGTAGACTTGCGGATCTAAGGGAAGGGGGAGGACAGTTAAATGGGAGTTGAGAAAGAAACACAGTGGAATCAGGAAAGAATCAAGAGAAGCCCAGAGTAAGAAAACAGGCCATAAAGCTTGTTGCTGGAAGAACTAATGGCGCAACAAGATTACCGCGCGTTGCCGCGCTCTTGATTTTTATTACATTCTTCTATTAAAACAAGGAGTTGGGTCGGGCTTCGAACCCCACCGGATTTCAATGTCCTCTATTATTTTACCACTCCACTGGGCTACGGAGGGGTCGCCACATTTCAAAACTCGGAAAGAACATTTAATAGCAAAAAGAATACCATACATTGCAATACTACATATATACGTATGCGCGCGTGCGTGTGTGTATGTATGCCCTGTATTTCTTTAGCACCGCATCTTACTACCCGTTTGCGTTATACTCTTATGTACTAATTAAACTAATGCATGAAGGATTAAGAAGGTGAATTTAGAGAAAGTGTACCCGCACTTGCGTGGAGGGAGGGTGGAAAATCATTTAGGAAATAAACCTCAGTACATCCGATTGGGATTGAACCCCGATTTCGGTGGTATAGTCTATTGCGAGAGTAGCGCCTTAGACCATGCGGCCACCGAAGTGGATGTATATCTTTTTTGTTTGGAATAAGGTACCGTTAGTACATAAGTCAATGCATATACTCCATTCACGGTAGGAATTACTCTCTGAAAGGTCTTTTTTCCTACCAATATCCTACTATATAGTAGATTTATGGTAGGGAAAAAGACCTTTCAGAAGTCAATTCCTACCGTGAATGGATCATATTTAACGTTGTTGGTCGAATGTTCTGACGAGTCACTCTCGTAATAGGCTTTATTTCAGGTGGCGTGGAGATCGGGGGTCTAATCCTAGCGAGTTGTTCTGAAATCGCTTTTTCTACATGGCTTACCACTGTTTCTCCACGCAAATTTAGGGACATATCTTCTAAAATCATACCTTTCTCATCCCTACTTCCCTAGCGTAGTTAATGGATGCGTATAACTCGGATGGGAACCAAGACGCGGGGGAAGGAAAACGTTTGCGCGCCATGTTGTTAGTTTGGGGGACATTTGACCTATGAACTAGGGTTGGGTTGTGAAATTACAACCTGTTCTTTGTCACTGCTCCTCTGACGTCATATTCACAACATGTTCCTTTGTCACTGCTCCTCTGACGTCACATTCACAACCTGTTCCTGACAGACGAAAGGAGCTGTTCTTTTTTGTCACTGGTCCACGGATCAAACACGCTGTAACAGGTCCGGAGCAAACTTGTTCCTTTATGCTCCGGAGATATTTTGGAGCAGTCGTACAGAAGAAAGGAAGTGGATAATTTGTGTTATTGTCACAGCGCTGAAATCAAGTTTAGCGCAATCTTTGATCTATTACAGTATATAGGCCTAGTTTAGAGTTGATTTGGGGAGTCACAAATGAGTTTTGAAGAGGAAAGGTCTCGTAGTACAAAACATTATTTCCACAATACAAGCACAGTATGTGAATTATTATTATTATTATTATTATCGGGTTATACGCACTTACGCTAATGTGTAATGGTAGGGTGATTGTGAGATGAAATGAAGGACCTACAGTTTAACGTGGAATCCGAACCACGGTGGAGGCCTGGCATTCCTCACATTCACAAGATGTCTTGTCAGAGGAGAAGGAAGGGTTTGGTAATCAGATAAATCTTGCCAGGACCGAGGATTGAACCCCGGACGCCAGCATAGAAGTCTGACACCTTACCCCTAGACCACCAGGTCACCCCACAGTATGTGAAGTATTCTCACAATAAATTGTTACGTTGATGATTAAAATTGAAGGGACCCTCTTTGTGGTAAAATTATTCAAGGTGAGGTTAGCAACCTACTGACTTATTTTATCTAGCCCACTAATAATTTGGCAAACAAACAATTTGTTCAAAACATGGGCTTAATATCTAATTACTATATGGGAAATGTAAAATTGAACTTTTTTTTTTGTTCCACTTTTTTTGCTTTACTTTTTGTTCAAACTAGCCAAACTTTTTTTAAAACCCATATGGCCCGCGATATCAAAAAGGTTGCCAACCTTTCGTCTTTGGCTTCACTCTCGCATTAGACTGGACTGCCGATGACAGGGAGATTAAGGTTCTATTCCGGTTGGGTGCTCTGAGGGTAATTTTTCTTAAACGTTTTCAACTCTCATTCCAAACAAATGTGGGTGCACTTCCTCTTGAATCAACCATCTTTGTCCCTAACACATTGGCGCAATTAGCATAAGTGCGTACAACCCGAACGGGCAGCAGACGCAGTGCTAAAAATAACCAAGGCTGGTAGTGGGTAAGAATATAGTGACTGTGACAAAAAGGAGCAGGTAAAAGGAACAGTAGGATGGAACAGTAGCAGATTGCTCCTGCCCCACTAAAGGAGCATCTTTCCCCATCCCTTCTATGAACTACTACTGTCTTACCTCACGTCTATAAAGGTATGAAGTTTAATCAATTTTGGTAAAGCCGTTTTCGAATAGATCTATTATTTGTGTTTGTTGTTTTAGGTAAGTACATTTAATTTGTATGTGAATACATGTATGCTCATCATGTGTAAAGACAAAGAGAGGTGTAATTTGCTAGCCCCAACCAAACCATACAGAGTTACCTATCAATATTCGGAAACTCTTCAAATTAATAATGTTATTCTGCAGCATTTTCGCGCTCATATTTATTGTTTTGTGACTTTCTTGTCAAGTGTTTGCAATGCACAAACGCTCTGGCCACTGAAACATTGTGTAAATGATCATTTAGTATCAGAGTCGGTCGGTCGGCCAGGAAAGCTGCCACGTGGGACTGCGATCGGTGAGTCTTGCGGCCGCCAAAAATAGCGCCGTGGAATTTGCGTCCACCACACTCCACTTTGTAAAACTAACCAAGTTTAGATACGGATTATAATTTGGAACATTATTTTAATTGGGACCTGAAATTGGATCATGGCGATACATTAATATTCGAAATGCCTCATTTTGATGCTTTTCCGCTAACCTAACCTCAATCCTAAAGTTCTACATTATAAGAGTTTATAGCGGAAAACCTAAGGGATTGGCCTCGCCCCAGAGTACAAGGGAGACAAGGACATTCAAACCAACAGAGACAACGTTCCGATAAACAAACGCTCTACATGTAAACGATACTGTATGCAGGAATGCTACTGCAAATCCCACTATGGCACACATTTGCGTGTAAAGACAGTAGGAAACAATTTGGGTGTAGAGGGGTTCATTAAACCGGACCGGGATTCGAACCCCGATATCCCCGTCTTCAGCAAACCAGTCTTAACACGAGTCTGACGCCTTAGACAATTTAATCATCTCACAGGGGTCGTGACCCATATTTTAATAACTTATGCTCTATTGCAAATCACCGAAGATGTGACAGTGGGAGAGATTTTACCACATTGCAGATTTATAGTGCTAGATACAGAACGACAGAAAAGTTAATATTTATTCTCAAATATAGGCCTACAATATTCTGAATACCGGCACTCCGAACATTTGTATGCTCCAAACACAATTTTTGGAAACAGAAAGGAAATAAAAATCAAAGTCAAATGAGATATATTTCATTGATATCAAATTGAAAGTTAAAAGTAAATTGTGGGAAATAGTTAATATAAATGTTCAATATTCGCAAACTTACACTCAAGGTTTCCCCGCATAACCGTTCGTACTCTCCCGGATAATCCGAACAAGCTTCGTTCCCATTTAGTGCGGATTAACGAGGTTCTACTGTATCTAACTTTCGCGTAGCATCATAATATGATAGTACTTTCGACTTAATGTGTTTTAGTTTTGTTCTCGATGACTTCAAACAATTGATACATTTTGTCTGATGCATTGGTACCTTTCTTCATGTGGAGACGATGAACTCTGCTGGAAGCGTATGAACCGAATGGGTAATAAGATGCGGTTTTTTTTATTTAAAAAACCTCTGCTGGTTACAAGGAGCTACTAGCTTATGGACGATATTGATCGAAGAACCAATTAAAAGTAATGCCACAGCACTTACAAACAGTCTTTATTGGCAGCTACACATCGTAGTACCTGATTCAACAACTGAATGAAGCCATGCATCATTATTTATTGGTAACCAGCCTCGTGGTACAGTGGTCAGAGCCCCTGGCTGTTGACCTAGAGGTCCCGGTGTCTGACTCCCGACTGGTACCGGAGGATATTTCCCATGGTCACCAGAGTTTGGTTAATTAGTCTTAAGTTAGGTCAAGATCTCCATTGCCTCCACCGCATCATATTCACTATCAACATCATCTCATCTCACCAGGACATGGAAAGAGCCTCCACGGAAAGGATGTACGATTAGTACGTTCGGGCGTTCCTTGGGCAATGGTACATTAGTACTGGCTAATTTTCCGCAAACTGAGCTACGAGTTATGCAGCCTTGACACGCCATTATTATTATTACTATTGTTATTTATTATCAGCACAACGCCAGAGGACTTGCTTTAAAAACCGATTGAAGTCATGAATCATCATTTATTTGGAGTCAGGAAAAATTCAAGGATATTTTGTCAGGAAAAAACCGGGAAGACACAATAATAATAATAACAATAATAATATTTAGCACCGCGTCTTACTACCCGTTCGGGTTATACGCTTTAAGTACTAATTACGCTAATGGACTAGGAATTGGTAAGGTTGAATTAGAGGAAGTGAACCCGCATTTGCGTGGAGGGGGAGTGGAAAACCATTTATGAAACCACCACCCCCAGTTCACCCGACCGAGATTCTAACCTCGATCTCCCCGTCCTCAGCAGTCGAGCTCTACACGACAAGCGCGTTAGCCAACTACGCCACCGAGGCGGGTAAGACACAAGTGATTTTTGAACATTTAACTGAAAGATTTAAATAGCAGATCTTTTGATAGAAGAGAAAGTGAAGTTAAGAATTAAAAACGCTGCTTCAAAGCGTGCTATATCCTCCCAAGGACATTGGGTTTCAAAATGGCTATATATTTACTTCACCATCAAATTTAAATCTTCCTATTCGAGACATCAGGCTTATGAAAGCTGAAAATTTCATTCCTCTCTACTTCAATCTAAAACTGTCCATAAAAATGGACACCTTGTGGGAAACACAAAGAATGTGGTAGTAAGAAAATAGTGGCAACCCATTTAGCTTAAGTTGCAAAGGAAGGGAACGCAAATATATTTGCAATATTTATAACAACTTTTGTTGTTGGCCAAAGTTAATCAGTAGATGCGTTTAGTTTAATTTTCAACACATCGTAGTAATTTCAACAATTCAACACCTTAGCTCCGTCGGTAGCACGTCTATCTACTAAGCTAAGGGTCCCGGGTTCGATTCTCAGCATGGCCAAAAAAGTATTATTGGTAAAATGTGGGCTTACCCTTTCACAGTGATGAATTAACGATCGTGGACTGGATGTTGTGTCTGTCCTAGTCTTAAGTTAGATTATACGTAATATGAAGCTACGACAGGCCTAGCAAGCCGGTAGTGGTAAATATATAGGTAGCTTGAATAACACACAGGTTGGAAACAGTAATGGATGTAAAGTAAAGTAATCTCAAGCATTCATGAATATTTATCATGAGTATAATGGCATATGATAGTAAATAAACCTTTTAAATTAAAAGTAGGTGACCTGGCGGTCTAGGAGTAAGGTGTCGGACTTCTATGCTGGCGTCCGGGGCTCAATCCTCGGTCTCGGCAAAGATTTATCTGATTACCAAACCCTTCCTTCACCTCTGACAAGACATCTTGTGAATGTGAGGAATGCCAGGCCTCCACCGTGGTTCGGATTCCACGTTAAACTGTAGATCCCCCATTTCATCTCACAATCACTCTACCATTACACATTAGCGTAAGTGCGTATAACCCGAACGGGTAGTAAGACGCGGTGCTAATAATAATAATAATAATAATTTTAAATTAAAAGAAAAATTCTTGTGTTCAAATTCCAGGATTTACTGTACATGCCAAATACGTAAGAGCTGTTGCCATCATCAAGCGTATCTACTGAAGGTAAAAAAAAAGTTATTTTGGAAAAAATAGTCTGCTTTAAAAACTGCAAAAGTTTTGGTTTTGACTCGCTGTCCCTTTCTTCCCACCTTAAGATTCAAGTGTTGATAGGTGCCGGTGGCACTATCTGTCATGTTGGCACGACACACAAGTTGGTAATGAGAGACGATCCTATTTACGTCATGTAGAAAATAAGGCGCGAACTATTTTCCTTGTTTAACTCGTCTAAATATTACCATCTCGTTTGTTCCATTTGTTGACATTGTGGCCAGGTTTGGGCAAATATTGGCGCGACCGTCGAATAATAATAGCCTGATGGCGGAATACAAATGTTTGTCCGCTTCCGGTGATTTTTTACTCGAGTTTTGGGTCAACAGTTTCATGGAGTTATTTGGTATTTATTTCACAGTGCGCATCCTTTTACCGTTTGAGGAATCCTTTCAACGGCAGTGTTTGGAAATGAACCAACTGTATGGACTCGTTCAACTCCCTGTTAAAAAAAAAAGAATATCGCGATTTTATAAATAGATCAAATTTACTTTTTCTAAAATACGAATCTTCATTCTACCCATGAATCCTGAATCCTAAGTTTGGAAAACATAATTTTCATTAGAGGTTAACTTTGACAGAGGAAGTATTATGATCGTCAAAAAGTCCCATTCGAGATTTTGTTGGATGTCGACGTTTCATCACAACCTGAATAAAAAAAAAGTTTTTTTAAATTCCTTCAGTCTGTAACTAGTACTAGAGCCGAAATCATTCTACCGATCAAGATAATGCCTGGTATCTAGGATTTTCATAAGGTTAATCAGAGTTTTTTTAATTATTTATAAATCCCTAAAATAAGGGTATTTTATTGATGAATGAAAGAGAAAAAATACATTTTATTAGAATCGACGCTAACAATTTTAACTAAAATTTGTATCTAAACACTTTTTTAACATTTCTAACAAAAATGGTGCACGCCATTTTTTCGGGAAAATGACTTGAAGGATATTTTTATAAGCGGATATATCTTATTTTGATACTTTTCCCTGCAAATCTTTGAAATACCATAGTAACAATTATCATTGCAAAGTTATTGGACTATTAAAAATAAAAAATATTTTTTGTTAAAAACATATTTTTAAATTGAGGTCTGGGGAATGGGGAGTTGATTGATATACTCTTTGGAGGACAAAGATGTTATTTTTTTTTTCGTTGTGTTTCTGTAACAAGAGTATTATTTAGGTTCACATACTTATGAGGTCTATATTTTTATGATTATTTTTATATTGTTCAAACTATGTATATATATATTTTAAGTTGCTTGCTTTAGAAAGTAAAAGTCATTCCTAAATGATAAGTTGATAACTTTTATTGCTGTAATGTGAATTTCACACTCAGTTAAGTGGTAAATTAATTTTTTGGTGTTTGTTTGTTGGATTTGTCTAATCACAGGTTAGCCCCAAAATAACTCTAATAAATTAATAATCACCCAAAATTTGGGAAGAAAATTCATAATACTTATTCTAAGTTCGAATTTGAATTTTTTTGTAATCCTCAGATCTCGAATATATTGAGTAAATTACATTTTTTATAAAATAAATTTTATCATCTATTTACTTAACATTATAGATTCCTTAACATGCATTTATGGTCACGTGGACTAAACGTAAGGCTCATATTGTCTGATTTGCCTCTGGTGATGAGGAAGGGGTTTGTATCTCAGCTGGATGAACTGAGGGTGATTTCACAAATTGGTTACCACTCTCCCGTTACATAAATGTGGGTGCATTTAAAAAATGCTACCTTCCTTATCCTACCACATTGACGTGTATATATTATACGTAAAACCCAAACGGGTAGTAAGACCCAGTGTGAACAAAAGGTACGGCGCATGTGCTCCGCGCAGACTTTCTCAATCTTCACTACATAATTAAAATGGCCGCCTCGGTCATCGATAACGTATCAATCGCTGTAAGGCCTAGAATATGTTAACCTGTTTAGTTTTATGAAACTACTTCTCTATTCTGTATAAGCTTATACTCCATTTCTCCCTTTATCTACAACCACCCTTTGTCATGTCATTAAGAAAGAGGGGAAAGAAAATTACATACCTTATCTTTCCGTAAATATAGCTCACTGATAGTTTTCAAATATCTTCAAATATTATGTTGTGAGCTTATCAATAAATTACTGTACTTGTTAGACGAAGAGTAAATCTAGAGCCCTTTTTTCCTTAAGCCTAGTCTTATAGTTCCGTAAATACAAAGTAGTTTAAAACGAGCGAGTAGGTCTACTACACTTTAAACCTTTTTTTCCTACTAATAAAACTCAAAATATTGGATTCTTATGGCGGAACGCCTGCGCTAAAATTTCTCACTTACCGGGGCGATCAGCGTGAAGGTGGAAATAGATCCCACACAACCACTTATCCAGAATTGTCTTTATGTGTGGGGGG
>CABFOV010007109.1:10450-30465 GCA_902141375.1 Timema poppense | reverse complement strand
TCATAAAACTTTGTGTATGGAGAAGCGTGTTGTTTTTTCTTTGAAAATAATGTATCACTAGAGTAATACTCTCATTGAAGTAGGGACCAATTATATTTATTCACACAGCAGTTAAGATTTTGTGAGTATTTTAGTTAATGAATATATTAAGATGTTTATATTTAACTATGTAAATTTTCATAGTTGGACATTGACCCTTCTTATCCCAATGCACATGGGATTAATGTTTCTTTGACTCAAGAAGGTCACAAAGATTAGCTTAACCCTCCACTGCTGCCTGAATTCTTATACAGCAGGTTAGCCAACGCTTGCAAAACGATACTAGCTTGTAAATGGGTAATGATCATACTAACGGCACCTATTATCAACTAAGACAACTATTTGTAAAAGGAAAATTTGTATTTAAAACTATGTATTCTTACTAAAGTGTTGTCTTGCGAGTTGTTAGAGCTCAATCAATATCGTTGTGATTATTGAAGCCAACCCAAATTTAAAAATACGTTTAAATATAAACATAAATTATTCTTTAAATAATATGTTGTAAACAAACACTCTAGCTTAATTTTACAAAGAAAATAAATAAATCTATTAATAATTTTTGTTTTCCCATTTAAAATGCATTGAAATGGAAACATTTTAACGAAAATATTTAAATAACTATTTTTAGCATGGTTTGAAAATTCCATAAGAATTATGAAAGATGCCCAGATATGTTACTAAAATAAATAAAAAAACAACAATGTTGAATTATTAGATATGTTTTAAAAGCCTTTTTTTTGTTTATAACTGTACATTTATGGGTAGGCTCAGCCTTAAATCTCAAACAATCTGCTGGAAAGAGCTATGCTCAGGATAGATCCATACATGTGTATGATAAACTTTTAAGAAATTTTAATTTAAAGCAATGTTTTGTCATAAATTTTTCCATTGATCATCAAGTGGAGTTTGTGGAGTTCTAGAGCACCTTTAGCTTAGTTTAAAATGTCTATTAGGATCTCCTTTGATAAATATTAAGTCTTTTGCTTGAGGAAGTGCCTCATATTTAAGATGGAACTTGTATTTGAATTACATGAAATATTTTAAGTCAAGCGATAGTTTTGCATAGTTAATGATCTATAAGAAAATTTTGAAAATTCCAGTAATAACTACAAATTGTTAACTTTTGAAACTATTTGGGGTATTCAAAACTTAGAAACTTCAACTTAGCTCATACACTATTGTTCACTTAACAAAAATCTGAAATAATTAAATTATATCAATCGATTTACCAGCTAAAACTTAAATATGTTAAATATTTTTTATAATAAAAGATATGGTTAAATTAAAGGTTAACTTTTTTATTATAAATAAACACAAAAAATTTTCCCTAAAATAAAACAATAATTATTAAAATTTAATATGACTTTAGGAATATTTTATTTATTTTATTCATCTTCACTTAGAATTGAAAAAGTGGACATCTCTGGAGTTCATCATAATGCTCAGTTTGCCTTTTTTACATTGCATTGTCAGTTTGTTGTTAGTTAAATACTCTGTTAAACATATAACCTTTTGAGTTCTTGCATGGAGTCCACTATCTCTTGAAGTTAGTAACAATGTGTATATCACTACACAGTATATCATTTTAATTTAGGTTCAAAGTAAACCAAGAAAAGAGTGAGGAAAATACTACCTGACTACCTTTGTTGCTGGTTGACCGCTACTAACAATTCTCGACACACCAGCCATGAATTGTTGCCATTTAATTCTTCTGTTTATTTGTGTGTAAAATTTTGAGATTGTTACTATTAAACTTGTGTTCCTTCACTTCAAATATTGTAATTATAAAATTACATTTTTAAATATAATTTAAAAATGGCACATGGACATGGGAATCAAACCTATATGCTGCCACTGAGCTGTCCAGGATTTGTCTCATGTTTATGATCATTCATCACTCCTGGTGTAAGGCAAAATCTTTGATGAATGCGTAAGGTGATCAAGTACTTAGAAACACAGCCGTGGGTGAGCCGATGTTGGCATTTATGCTGCGAATTATACATGGTCAGTCCATCGTGGACTTTGACTTAAATATTAGTGCAATAATTAATTGAACATATATTGAGTATTTTATCTCTCACTACTTTATTGGTGAAGCTTCATAATTGTTCAAGCCAGAATTTTTTTTCAGACCCAAGTCAGAGCTGGTATTTGTTTCGAAGCCAAGTCGAAGCTTTGCACACCCTTACCTTAACATTGCACTTCACCTTTATTCTCATTCAGTATGCTCTTGGCATATATGCGTTAATAAAATGTGCTCAACTGCTCAAATTTCTATTGCAACGCATACACAAATTTATATTTCCTTAAATAGTAAACTGAGATCACCATGTCTATAAAATTTTGATTCAATTGATTTTTGCACTGTGCAGTAATTGGTTGGACTTTAGCTATGTACCTAAACACTCACCATCACCATGATCAACTTTTTCTAGTCTGTGGCCGGGTGAGTTTAGTAAAATGCCGCCTGCCATCTTTCTCTCTCCTTCTGCCATACTTTCCTCTTTTATTTGTTTCCATTCTTCTACACTCACTTGCACACTTGCTGTTATCTGCTTCTCCCATCTCTTTCTTGGTTTCCCTCGTGGTTTTTTTCTTAAATAATTCTCCATTATTCTCTTTGTTATTCTTTCCCTTTCCATCTTCATTACACAGCCATACCATCTTAGCCTTGCTTCCTATCCTACTCTTTCTTGAATAACTTAATTTTTAATCTTGTTTCTCCTCATGAACTTCATTCCTATGGTCAACACTCTCCTAGTTTATTTTACATTCAATGTCCATGTTTATGCTGCATGTGTGACACTGGATACAAAGTACGCCTTGTGCAACACTTCCTTACACTTCTCTTCTCCATAGCAGGTCTCTTAAACACCTAAATATAGAACAACTATCCCTGCTGTTATCTTCTCATTAGATCCTCTACTTCCACCTTTCGCCTCATTCACTCTTCCAAGATATTTTACGTTATTTACTTTTCTCAGCTCTATTCCATCCAACTTTATAGCTTATTATCCTCTTCCTTATTCCATTTCTATAGCTTTAAATGTACTTCCTCTTCCTTATCCTCCCATGCCATCACATCATTAGCAAATATTATAGCTTATATTTTTTCCTCCCCAAGTTTCCCACCACTTAATTTATGATCATTTCTATTGCCATTACAAAAAATAGTGGTGAGAGAGCACATGTACATAAATATTAAATACAAATCACAACAAATTGTACCTGTTCTTTTTATGATAGCTTAGTATATTACTGGAATAAAACTATTGAAATTAGTTACTGAAACTTCGCACGTTTAATGGCCATAAAATACTTTTCAAATAAAAATTAAATTTTTGATTTTATCATTTTAGATTTTTTTTTCATTTTGACGCATTTGGTTGTTGATTGATTTACACACAAAAAAAGTCCTTTCTTGTCCATTTTAAAATTTGTTTAGTAAAATTTTGTGTCATTTAACAAATATTTCAGAACAGTAAGTACTATTATTATTATCACCGCGTCTTACTACCTGTTCAGGTTATACGCACTTACGCTAATGTGTAATGGTAGGGTGATTGTGAGATGNCTACAGTTTAACGTGGAATCCGAACCACGGTGGAGGCCTGGCATTCCCCACATTCACAAGATGTCTTGTCAGAGGTGAAGGAAGGGTTTGGTAATCAGATAAATCTGTGCCGGGACCGGGGATTGAACCCCGGCCCCCAGCACAGAAGTCTGACACCTTACCCCTAGACCGCCAGGTCACCCAGTAAGTACTATTAAAAATGGGTGGATTTGAAAGCTTTTTTAGAGTAGATGTGAAATGTATGATTGCTTACTTTGATTCTTAACCCAAAGGGGACATCAAATAGATAGTTGGTAAATGTTAGTCTCAAATAATGCATTTGACTTTTTAACTGCTCATTTTGTCCCTTCATGAATTACTATTAACTAATCCAAGTATATGGAATTAGAAGAATAAGTTTTAACAAACTATACCAATAGTCACCAGAGGAAAGGAAGAAAAATCAATAAGAGGAAAAACTATCCCCATTGCACCCAATTGTGACTTAACCCCACTCTACTGAGAAAACTACTACACCAACCCTTTTGGTCAAAACTCATATTTTTGTTTCAATAAAATGGGAAGCCAGCACCTTCGCATTAGCATAAATTTTCTCTATATTTGACTCAGGGATTCCTCATAAATGTGTGAAACATACATAATTTGTAAGGCAGATGAATCTGAACAAATGAAACCCAGTCCAGCCAGCCTGCTAGGGATAGACATTCATACCAGATCTTTGCCAAAAAAATTCTTACAGAAAATCCCTACAACCACCAACACACACATATTACAACTAAACCCTGTTCTCAATATATGTGTGTCTATTACTTCCTGAAGATGATGCTATGAGACCATCGAAATATTAGTGTTTGTAAATATGTGTTAGTGTTTTTACTTTTATATGTACTTTATCTTTATATCATATTCATTTTTACATAATATTTATTTAATTACATATATTTTGCTTAAAGCACTTTGTTTCATATATGTGATTAAACATAAATTACAAGTGTAGTCCTAGACTCTAGTTACCCACATCTGGCAGTAAAATCCTCACTTGTGTGCCTTTATGGTTTATATGGTTATTGCTAACAATCTTAAATACACATTGAATGGAATTATGGTAGTTTACACTCAATGAGAAGGCGCTTATGTTTTGACATTGTTTCCAATCATAATAACAGGGATGCCACACACTTGTAAAACCAGAAATCATAGGAACTTTTTTAATATGTCGTGCTAAAAACCATCTAAAACATTAAACACACATACACAAACAATTTATTATCATAGTAATTTTTATAGGGGAGTTTTCCTCAAATGTGTTTTTAAATTAATTTTTCAAATAATTAAATCAAAATTTAATATTTGTGTGGTTGACTTGGCAGTTGGATTATACACTGTTTGTTATTAATTGGTGTGGATGTTTTCAATGCTACACAGTCTCACACCCTGGAGGAATACAGAACATTCCAATGACACCATCGACGAGGATATCTGCCATGAACATTGTCAGTGACCTGATACGTAAAGTAGGGGTAAGTACAACATATTATTTATGCTATTTTATATATACATAAGTATTGAATATCATTGCCTATGCACATTTAATATCCTCATATCTAGTTTCAAAAATTCCTATGAGGAAAGCTGTTTTAAATTAGGGACTTTTATATAAAATAAAGCTTTTGGCCGTAGGCTCCCAAAACATAGCAATTTAGAGGGTGAATGAGATCCAATACAATTAGCAGTAGAATGGTTCACACCTGACAATACATTCATATTTCAGTTACACTTTAGTAAATTTAAGAGTTAGTATGAAAAATAATTCAAATCATGGAGGGTTTATTATATTTGACAAAGTAGGTTTCACTCATAATAGCTTATACACATAGAATATGCCAAAAAATTTCAAATATAAATGTCATAGAATGACAATTGAGGAGTTCCATGTAAAAGGGGCCTATCTCGAGATAGGCTCTTTTTAGGGAGATTGCATTTTATGTTCCCCCTACTTATGTTGGTATGCTTGCAAAGTTTGGTTTGTATATCTTGAATATAGATAGCAGTGCGAGACAACTCATCAGCTGTTGTTATCAGTCTATTTTGCTCCACATACTAGTGAGGTTATATTTTCACACTTTTATTTAATATTACAATAAAATAGTTGAAAATTCTGACATTGTGGCTAGTGAGGAAGAAGAAATTAATAATTCAAGCAGGAAGAAAAAGAAACAGGCATTAGGAGATAGAAAAGAAATGAAATTGAAACATATTTTCGGGGAAGCCTTTACAACAGCTTGTTCCAAAGATTGTTTTAAGAAAATTACTAAAAATGAACAAGATATGTTTTTCCTTTTTTATGAAACAGGTTCAAAACAAGAGCAAGATGTTTACTTAGGTGGTTTTTTGAGCCTAGTAAAGTCTTTAAATCAGAAAAAAGTGTAAGTGTGATTCTAATAATACAACACGAGAAAATGTGTGGTCATATTCTGTAAAATAAAATGGTTCAAGTATTGCAGTGTGTTGAAATTTTCTGCTATTCCTTTATCAAATATCGGTTAAGCGGATTCGTGTGATTTAAGATAAAGTTAAGGGAGGAAGGTCATTTACTGAACTCCAGGATAAACACAACAATCGACCCCGTAACATAAAATAAAATGTGTTGCATTTGTTTAATGAACATTTAGAAGGAATACCCCATCAATATTCTCACTATTCTATTAATAAATCAAAGAAAAAGCACTTTGAAAATCCCGACCTTAATGTAGTAACATTATTTAAGTTAGTCAAAGAGTATTACAAGGATAAAACAGGTCATCCATTAAAAATGAGCTACATATCATATCACAAGTATTTTAAAAAGCAAAATATGTATGCTTTTAAATTACCACACATTGATATGTGCAATTTCTGTACAGAGTCAACAGTGAAACATAAGATTAACCCAACAAATCTATGTAAGATTATGTTTGAAATACATAAAAAAAAGGCTGAAGCTTACAAAAAACTTAAATGGGAATGGATTGACACCTGTAAGTCTGTTGGTAGTCAAACTCTAGTATTAGAATTCGACTACACTCAAAACATGCCTCTCTCGAAAACAAATGTAACTTCTCAGTTTTATAAGAGGGTTATATGGCTTTTCTTGTTCAATGTACACTGACTGCCACAATGACGATAGCATTGCATTCTATAACTTTTTAGGAACTGAATCTAAAAAAACTCCAGCACAGTTTGTTCATTTGTTAACGACTTTATTATGCATAAGTTACAAGAAGAATGTGATATTCGAGAAACTATTTTCTTTTCTGACTTAGAAGGGGGACAGAATAAAAATATGACAGTAACAACATTTTGTAGTTGGCTTTCCATGAAACTGAAAGTAAAGATAGCCCATATTTTTCCAGTGCAAGGTCATTCGTACAACCAATGTGACCTAAACTTTGGTGTATTCATTAAACATTTGCGTAAAATTGAAAAAATGACTACTCTTAATGACGATGTGAAAGTGTTTGAAAAATGTCTAGTCAAGCCATCCCCATTTATTATATAAAATGGCGCAACTATTATACAAAAATGGGTTGAAGGACTACAAAACATTGCTGAATCTCAAAGGCTTAAAGCAAAAGAGAAAATTTCCAAAATACAGTCCTACCAGCGTCTAAGCTACCCTGTTCTTGTTTTAGGGTCATATACAGGTCCATATCTTCCATTTAATTATTTTAAGAGACCTAACGACATGGGGTTGTCACTTAATCCAATTGAACCATTTAAGCTAACCTCAGTTAAAGAAGCATGTGTGAGAAGTCTTTTTAAGTTTTTGGACCTGAACAATTTCACTGGTTTGGAGAAATTAAAATAAAAAAAAATTTAAGTTCTAATATTAACATGACATGTGTTGACGAGGATATTGCCAATGTTGATGAATTTTTTTAAATTAATAATTCAACCAAAGAAGGCTTAAACTGAAAGACTTGAAAATTTTGCATTTCACAGGAAAAAAAAAGAGTATCTCTATTTTAATTATTCAAAACATTTTTTTAGTGAATATCTTATACGTTTAAAAAAATCTACTATTTGTCCAAATTATATTTATCATTATTTCCACTTAGGTCACCCTCAAAATGTTTGAAAAACACCATCAAAAATTAGTAATCTATGTAAAAAGGGCCTCTGACACTTGTTTTATGTAAAAAGGGCACTTGCAGACCATAATAAAATATTATAATTATGCATGTATATAAAACACTTAAGCAAATTATGAGTGACTGTTAATTTCCAGATTATGTATACCACTGTTTATAAAATTTCTTAAATTTATGAAAAATTTATTGTAAATGTAGCATATATTGTAATTCTTTAAACGCTGTTTTCTCAAAATATTATTTTTTGAGATGGGCCTCTTTTACATAGAATTCCTCAATTTATTCACTTCTATCAAATCAATTTCAACATTTTTTTTTTCTAAGAAAAGCATTTACACAAAGGATTACCTTAGCAATGTTAATATATTTTCAATAGCAAAGTCACAATCATTACATAATATACATATGTTGGTGAATGTATGGACATTCTTAACCTGGTGCTGGCTTTGAACAACACCTGTGTTTGCCCAAATGTTCCCTGCTGCAGGTGTGAATCAACATTTCATTGTAATAAGTTATTGTAATGACATCTATCGATGAACCAATGAACTCTTAACTAGTCTAAAGACTTCATATATTGAAGCTGATAGAATGGGCCACCAGTTCATTGCTATAATATGTCCATGAATAAAGCATTACATGATTAAAAAAATTTGTAGCAATAATATTTGTCAGATAAGCGTATAGATTTAGAAAAATGGCTGCCTGGCCTACACAAATAGCTATACTAGGTGGCGAGCGCCAGGGAATTGGCTAAAATGGGGTTCCCAATGTCATAAATGAGTGGTTACGATCTCTAAATAAGAGGTCCTTAGCTGTAGATTTACCACAAACCCTGTCAAAATGTTTAGACTTATGCTGGGATTTACCACAAACCCTGTGACTTGGACATGCAAGAAAGTTTAATTAATAAATTCTTCACATGGGTAATTCTCATTTATGTTTGGTTAACTTTTTTCTTTCCTACTTCTTGGAAAGGCTTATTTAACATTATTTGTTTTTATTGTTTTTGTATGAGTAAATAGGGTGGGGTGATTGATTATTCATTATTAATAGGCTATATTTTTGTGACACATGAAGTTTTGTTTGAATATCAATTTTGCATAAAAAATATAATTGTATTCAATACCAAACATGTAAGCTTAGCTATGTCATGTTTAAAGAGCAAGTTTGATAGTTAATATAACTATATTACTGTTCGTATGCTTTAAATGTAAGCTTTAAACTGTTTTAACTCTTCTTTCTAATGTAATATGTAGTTTAATATCGTCAGTGCTTAGAATGGAAGTATATACAATTACTGAAAAAAAATATTGAGAGAATTATCTACCTTTAAAATTTATTAGCTTGGCACTTTAGTTTGGCTTTGTTTTGAGTAGTAGGTTTTTAATTCCAAGGGTCTCTCAATTGTGGGCTTTAAGGTGGAATAGAAGGGTATGTGAGAAAAGACCAGTGTTTTTGTAGTTTTTATGGAAACACTTTTTTTTGGCCAATATAAATAAAATATTGCTCCAGTACAAACATAGAGTTTAATTTTCTTCACATATTTATATCAACAGTTCCTGAATATTTAAATGAACATGGTAGCATTATCTAATAAACTTTTTAAATGAAGAGAAAAATTGGTCGTTAAATTCCAGTACACCCTTGAGAGATATTCAAGAAATTTTGAGGTCACCATGTGAAGAAAATTAAATTATTTGTTTATATTGGAGCAACATTTTATTTATTTCAGCCCAAAAAATGTTTTGCCATAAAAACCCTCAAAAACACTGGCTGTTTCTTGTGTCCCCTCCCATTGCACCTTTAATGTAAATCTTTATAACTCAGAATATAAGTGGATAAACGTTTATTTTTATAAATTCACAGGCTTAAGTATCATTATCCAAAAAGAGTGTTGAGCTAGTTACTAAACATATGTGTTTAAATGACATAATCTATTCCAAGCACTGAGTGTATGGTATTGCATTATGGTAGAAGTCAGACAGGCAGTGACCTGGTCTCATGTCATAGGTGGAATGCTTCTGTCCATGTTTCTGCACATTGCCTCATGGCCAACACTCGTCAAGTTAGAAGAAGTACTGGTGTTAATTGATTTATTTTTATTTGGTTTGCTTTTAATTTGTGATTACATGTGATTTGTTTTGGTTTTTAACAGCTTGACAAGTTTTTGTGCACGGGCTGTAGAAAGGTGAAGTGTGTGTGTAAGGGTCCCCAACATTGCTGACCTGCACTTGTGTATAGCTAGAGGTCGGTTGTTTTCAAACTAGCTGGTCCCGTCACATTGCATGCAGCTAAGCATTGTTACTAATCTTGAATAATGTAGCTAGTATGGTTGGTTCACTGTAACTCTGACCTTTTCTGACAGTTGAACTATTACTAAAAACATAGCTAAGCATTCTCTCCTGCACATGTGTGTTGTCACTTTGGTAGGCACATGGACAAAGGCGCCAAGCTTGTCTAGTCTCATTTGTTGGTGATGGTGACCTCTGAGTTAAAACCCCTACTGGGTATTTACTGAGGATATTTTTCATTAAATGATTTTCCACTCTCCTCAACACAGATGTGGGTACATTTCCTTTCACTTCTACCTTCATTATCTCGACCATGATTATGTGGGTAGCTCGAATCGTTAGCAAGGTGTGATGCACATAAAAAATGAGAACCCAAGTGGTAGGGAAGAACAAGGGTAGCGTAAGGAAATACATACACATTAGCATGAAGAGGAGATAGGAAAATGAGAACCCAAGTGGTAGGGAAGAACAAGGGAAGCGTAAGGAAATACATACACATTAGCATGAAGAGGAGATAGGAAAATGACATGGAAAACCACCCAGTGTTGCCATGAACCAGGATAACACAGCAAATTTTGCAAAATCTAATAAAAATACTATAATAACTGTTAATTTGGGACATTTAAGTGAAAGCATAAAATAGAAGGTCTTTGAATGGACGAAAAAGGGAACTGATGAATTAAGCACGCTGTTTCAAACATGTCTTATTAGCCCTTAAACAAGCGTTGTGAAGCAACTTAAGATGTATTTCTCCATCATTCTTAAATAATCCTATTTTAAACATGATGCATGGCTTCACACTAGTGAGCTTGATGAAAAATGAAATTTAATTATTCTAGTCTTCAATCTAAGCAGCCTGGAAAAATATAATTCCTTCTGGAAAACCTGGAAAACACAGGGCATAAGATTGTAAGAAAATGGTGGCAATGTGGGTAATGCCTTAGACTGCTTGGCCACCGGCTGATACAGATAACAGAAACCATCTGATCCTGCTGTGATCAATATTCCTAGTGATTAGCAACTAAGCCACCAATAGATAAATCCACGACTTTGAACAAAACAGTAGGATATTGGTTCAATAAACTATCATTAACTGTTTCCAGCCTGTGGTTGGGTCACTGTAGTAAAATGCCTCTATTTCCCTCTTTATGTCTACCATTCATCCTTTTTTTATACACTTCCATTATTCAACTCTTACTTGTACACTTGCTGCTGCCTGTTCCACCCATCTCCTTCTTGGTCTCCCTTGCGAGCTTTTCGCTACATACTTCATCTCCATCTCCATCATTTTCTATCCTCATTAAATGACCGTACCATCTTAGCCTTGCTTCCTCAATTATTTTATGTACTTCCTGTGCCCTTTCCTATAAATTAATTCCCCTAATTGAAAAAAACCTAGACATCGGCCTTTTTAGAGCTAAATAAAATTATTTTCAAATAACTATTGCCATTTTTTTGGGTGTCCTGTATTTTGATGAGCATGTGGAATTTAAATTACCAACTTTTTTTTGTAGCAATGAATGTTTTAGACATTGACCCTTCTGGCACTTGAAAATACAAAATTTTTAAAATAAAATGGGAAAATAAGTAGGACTGGGCTGATGCCGATTATTAATCCGATTATTGCATAACTGGCAATTCCGTTGATCGGTGTTTGAATCTCCGATTATTTATTCCAATTATTCAAAATGCCTGGGTATATTTTAAGTCCTAAAAATATTATATATATATATTGTATCCCTTCTCCCTCGTATGTGATCTTTGAATAATTAGCTTGTTCTTAGTGACTTAAGTTTGCAATAGACAGCACATCCAACATTCCAAACAAAATATATCAAAATAAATATATTTACCATAGGTCTTTTCCCAATTTATGCATGGTATTAGAAATAAAAATACAAGTAACAAGTTTATTAACCATCAAAATAAAATATTAGCAGATCTGCATTGTTTTAAATCGATTGGTTAAAGATATTTATAACATGAACTATCAGATGCAAGAATATCGTGTATGCACACTATATTTTGTTTTACATGGAAAGAGATTCTATTATAGTTTTTTTTAATGCTGTTTATTCAAAATGTATGGGTATATTTTAAAATCTTAGGTCATTAACATTGAATATCAATTTGAAAACTAAAAGATGAATTTAATAATCCATCCTCACTTATATAAACACAACCTCTATTTTGAGTTTGCAATAAACAGGGTAACCAACGCTCCTAACAAAATAACAAAGGAGAATATGTATTTTTACAGTAGGTCTTATTCCAATTTATGCAGATGCACATTATTAGAAATAAAAATGTTCACAGGTAACAAATCTAATAATCATAAAATAAAATATCAGCAGATTGGCATTGTTTTATTTTGATTTGTTAAAGATGCCCAAAAAAATGAAACATGGGACTTAATAATCTCACACATATGCACATTTTGTTTAAATGGAAACCATTTTTCTTCTAATGCTTTGTTTACTCCCGATTAATTGCATCCAAAGGAAATATCCAGACTAGGCCTAATAATGTAATGTTGCCCAAAATACAATTAGAAAGGTATTTGTGGGAACCATTATTGTCTGCCAACCAATCCCTTTTCTATTACTGGAGAAGCTCCCCTTTTAAAAACTTAAAAACAAATGGCGAGCAAGTACCTTACTTCACCTGCAGGGTCCGTAGCATCAGAGAGACTCTTTAGCACAGCGGGATTGGTCAGTGATATAAAAAGAAGCTCACTCCACCCAAACAAAGTCAAGATGCTGGTATTTTTACTTACAAATTTAAAGCCCACACAACAGTAAACATACTTTTAATAGGCCTACTTATGTAAAATTTATTCGGGTGTAATATTTGTCAAGAATTTTTTTTCTGTTATTGAACCAATTTTCATTTAGGCAAACATGATCTTAGTTACAGTTATTTAACTATAATATTGAAACCATATTTTAATAGACATTGGATGTAAAAATACCTATTTCATCTAAAAACAAAATAGGTGTAGGCCTATTCTCCTTGTGTGCAAAAATATGTGTGAATTGATTAATTTTTATCATGAACATTAAATTTAAATTTGCTGATTATGGTTTGTCTTTGTCTAATAAAAGGGTCAGTAGGCCTATCACAAATGTGAAATCATATTTTAATCATCAAACATGTACCAGTATATAAGTCTGTGTTAATTTATATCAAAATTGGTGTGTTCTCCTTGTGTACATAAATTTGTGTGCCTTAAATTTTTTTTCATGAACATTATATTTAAATTTGCTATTTATTATTGTGATTTGTTTTTGTTTAGTGACATGTTCATTTGTCTTAACAGTAACAATAAGAAAGAATAATCAAACAACCTTTACATTTTAAAAGTTTCCATTTAAATGTTATTATAATCAGCATCGGTGATCGGCCTAATCGGCAACAAATAATCGGCATCGTACTCATCGGCATCGTACTCATCGGCAAAATAGTTGATCGGCCCACCTCTAAAAATAAGACAAAAATGTGGGTTGAGATGGGTGGAGGGATACTTAAAATTGATGTGGGTGTAGAAAGGTCAGGGTTTGGGGAGGTGGAGTCCAAAACCTCCCTGAAACACCTAAAAAAAAGTTCAAAAGCTATTTTTTATTTTTTTTTACTTTTACTGTCAATTTTTATATTCTAGTAGCCAAATACTAACTAATTATTATTTTAACATACACGTACAAGATGCTTTCTTTACACCTTCCTATTGTAAAACTAGTTCTGCCAACATTTCATATAACAGCCGGTTTTTGGTACCCTTAATGGTATCGCAGAACTAAGGATGTTACCTGCTTTGGTTGCCGCATAGTCTAAGGTGCTACTCTCGCAGTAGACTAGATTGCAAAAAACGGGGATATTGGGGTTGGATCTCGGTCGTATGCACTGAAGTTGTTTTTTCTAAATGGTTTTCCATTCTCCCATCACGCAAATGTGAGTAAAACATGATACTAAACAACAGAACATTTCTTAGATTGAAACAAGTTATTCGGGCTGAGTAAAGAAGTAAATATTTTTATTTTCAACTTAAGAACATACTTGTGAAATCATTAGAGGCAAAGACCAGCTTAAATAAAATAACTGTCAGATACTAAGTTGGTAAATTATTTCGGTCAATTACCATCCATCTACTCTCACTTTCAACAAACCTCTTTCCCAATTTTGACATATTTTAAGGTTGAGCAGTATTACTAGTTTAGTTCTTGATTTTAGTGGTGAGTTTGGTTCACTATTTGTTACGCGACAGTGCAATGGAGTTTGTTGTTTACTTTGGTTAGTACACCAGGTTAATTTTTTAAATTTCATTTGAATCTCATATAGAGTGATTCACTTGGACATTGAATCATTGTTTTTAAATTTTTTAGTTCATGATCTTTGTATTTTACATTTTATTTAGTTCATCCATCTGCTATTTATAGTAGATGTATTCTTTGTGTTTTTCCCCTATATTTTAATTACTTTTTTTTTGGTAAAAGGCACTAGTGAACTCGCTCTTGACACGCCTATAAACCATGATAATACTAGTAGTTGTTGCAAGGCTGTAACAGGCTCTTTAGAAAATTGAAATCATTAGCTAACTAGTAGTGGCTTTCAGCATGCATGTGTTGATATTTTAGGATTATGTCAAACTCTAATTTATATTAATTTTATTATTCAATAAGCTTGTGCGAACCTTCAAATTTTTTAATCTAAATTTGAATCGTACTAAGACTTGAATTCGATTTGAGCTTCCAGATTTTATTATTACAGAGATTCTTGGTGTATTTGAAATTTTGAATCAAAATAAATCCCAGATTCGAACTTGATAGGTTTAATTCGAAATTCAAATCTTTTCATACTTTAGAATAATTTTAACTTTCTATGGTTTTAGACATAAAATGGTAATTTACTTCCTCCATAACCCTTCATAAGCTAGTCATGAGGTTTTGTTTACATTTATTTTAACTAATAATCTCGCTTTATTGATTTTACAAGTAAAACTGGTGATTATCATAATATTAAAAGTGTATTCACTGGTAAAACAGCTAAGTGTTTAATGCAAATGCACTAATACTAAGACTATTTAACTAAACATGTTACCTTGTTGGAGCATCCATTTTAATTTAATTAATTTCTAAAATCAGCATGGCAAACATAGAAATATAATTTACCGCTGAGTCAAATAAATATCCTATCATTGCATTTTGAATGTCCAAAATAAATATGCTTTATTTATTATTTAAAAAATATTGTTAGTTTACTTTAATCCTGAATTAAAATATACTCAATTTTAATTCTTTTATATCATATCTAAACAAAATCATACAGAAGTCTCCTGTGTACCATACATATGTTGAGATGTGCTTGCACAATTGCTTCTCATTGGCCTATGAAAGATTACAGATGCATTCTATGTTTCACTACTATAAACACATGTGCTGCTTTTTACCACTTGTTTTAAACTCAAAAATTATTTGATTACTCAAGTTAGTAGTGAAAGGCTCTTCAGTACTGCAGGAAATATGTGACTTTTTGGCCTAAATCTCTTATCACCAGAGCATGTTGAGGAACTAATCTTTCTCTACAAACAGCTATCTCGTAGAAGAACTAAAAGCGAGTGAGACTTAATGACTAGAGACACCGATATTTGTTCAGAAAAGACATGTGTTTGAAGCATATTAATAATGCCTTGCATAAACGGAAAAAAAGTAATTTTTCTGAATCATCAAAACAAGCAACCCTTGAAAATTCTCTAATAAAGTCTAAAAACTCAAAAGAAGACCACAAAGAATTCATTATGGATACCACGAAAACATTTATGGAAGCCAATATTCCCATTGAAAAACTAGATCATCCTTCTATGCGATGTTGGATGGATAAATATGTGAAAGGTAACCATTTTGAAGATTTTAAAAAAATTTCCTTTATTATTTAAAAATCAAAAGTAAATAAGGGCCAATTATTTTCCATTGTTTTCTGATTTTATTTTCCTAATGACAAAATAGGTTTTTTTAACACTTTTGATCATTTACTAATTTATAAAAAAAATAGATGACATAGACATGTTTGATTTGGGTTACTTTCAAGATGTTTATCACACTTTGTCAACCAACATAGCCTAATATTAATTTGTTCTATCAAAAATTAGTATGCTTACAATTCGGTTTTAGGTGAAGGAGACCTCCCTAAGGCAGAAACTATAAGAAGTGTTTGGATCCCAGAAGTTAACCAAAGACAGGAGGATAATATCAAGGACAATGTAAATAATCAGCAAGTTGCAATTCTTTGTGATGAGACAACTGATAGAAAAGGACGGTGTGTTTTTGTTATTTTGTTGAAAACATTACGTGCTGATTCGAAGCAAATATTGTTTGTTGGTGCAGTTAAAGTTTTGTGGAACGCTTCAGCAACAGAATGTTTATGGGCACTTGTGGACACCATCAACAAGTATGAGATTCCTTATGAAAATGTAGTTTGTGTTGTGACAGATGACAAAATGTGTGACTTCTTTGAAAGTTCTCTTAAGCGATGATTTTCTGTATATACAGTGCTTGGACCACAAACTTAATTTGGTTCAAAATCATTGGTCAGCAGAGCTGCCAGAGCTGAATGATTGTGTTGCTAAAGCAAAGGCTGTATTTATGAACACTCGAAAGAGAAAACATAATAATCTAGCATTTCTGAATTAAAAATACAGTGAAGGTGAAAAGTCTGCTAAACTATTTCCAAACTCAGTTTTAACACGATGGAACTCTTGGTTTTGTTCAGTGGTGTACCTCTGTGAATATTTGGTGGATCTAGTGGAATATTTTTCCACATTGGAGGAGGTGACAGCAGCACTTCTTTAGGATGGCAGTGCCTTATAAACCTGAATTCACTCCATCAGTCAGATCCATCCAAAACATTTTTTGAAAATATTGGTACTCTCTTTGACATTCGCTCGATTGGTACAAAACAAGTTAATTCTGATCTCTTCCAATCAGCTCGGAAAATACCATTTTTAAAATCCTGCTCTGAAATTAATTTTCAAAGAGGATACTGTGTGTTGCAGACACAAGTGAGAGCTTTGCAAAGCAATAGTAAAAAAGTTGACATTTTGGACATATTGTTTGGACTGAAAGAAGACCATGAAGAGTTTGCCATCAACAGCATAACAGCAATATGGATTCCAGTGTCTAATGTTGACAGTGAATGTGCATTTTTGGCGTATTCCAACATTATGTCAGATAAGCGCACTAACTTGAAAATTGAAAATTTGGAAACAATGTTGTCTTTGTACTTTGGTGATTGACGTATGTTGATAGAAGGTATGGACATTTTTGTCTTATAAAATAATTCAGTGCAAGTACTTTCTAAGCTATTTGAGTTAATTTATTACCATTACATTAAAAAAACTCTTAAGACTTTTTATACTGAAAAGCAGGGTCTTACTCTTTTATTTACCGAAATTCAACTTTTTATTTAACGAAATCAAGTAATTTTATTTACCGAAAATCATGGTTTTACCCTTTTATTTACCGACTTTTTATATCGAAATCCAATTTTTTATTTAACAAAATCCAGTGGTTTTAGTTACCACAAATCAGGGTCTCTATTAATGACACATTAACTATTATTGTGTTAACTTTGAATTAAATAGTTAAAATTTGCTTTTGTTGGTAAATAGCTTACATACATATTTCAAAAAAAAAGCAAAAACTTTTTTCAGGGTGTGTGAAGCACAAAATCCAAGTACCTAGGACCACAATTTGTGAATATTAATCAACCTTTTAATTATTATTGAAAATATTTTGTGATTTTTTTTTATGGTTCATTTTTTGAGGTCAGTGTTATTGATTACATAATACATTTTTTAATTAATTTAAAATGTGTCTTATTTCCATAAAATGACTATCTGCATTTTCAAAAATATTTTTCTTAAGGTATTATATTCTAAAATCTTTACATGTTATTATATTAAACTTAAAAATATATTTAAACCATTTTCATGGATTCTTAAAATATATTTGATTTGAAATGTAAAATCATTGATTTACACAGGATTAATATTCAATGATCACATTAAATTTAATACATTTAAACATTTTAGAATACTATTCTCTCCTACACATTCACACATTACAGTTTTATAAATTAGGAGAAATAGCCAGCACACTTATCCTAGTGATATTGGAGTAGAAATGGTTTTTTTAGATCATTAAAAAACACACATTTTTAAGGACAAACTTTCACTGTCACAGACAGCTTCATCAGGTCAAGAAAGTAGACTGATGCTCTTGGTTGGACTGCAAGGTTGAATATCAACAGCTGAATGCTTTTTAATTATATTTTCACTGTATGTATGGCAACACTTGGGTCAAATAAATAGATAGAAAAAATGTAAGTTGTATTATATACGGTAGTATTATTATTGTGACATTGACTGTAATAATAAGTGTGCTGCTAGGAAGGAGAGGAATTCACCTAAGGTTGAGGTCAGGTGTGTGTGTGTGCAATTTTTGTCTGCAGGAATTGATTGCTATAATAACTGTCACGCAAAACAATTAACACATCATTCCTAACAATGAGAATCTGGATAGTTTGCTAAGCCAAATCTAAGTCCAGGTTTAAAATTCTAATTTAGGTATCATTTTACTAATAAATTTACTACCAAACACTAATGGGATCCATTATAAATTAATTTACCTAAATCATTATGGCTGATGCATTATTATTATTATTATTATTAGCACTGCGTCTTACTACCCGTTCGGGTTATACGCAGGCTGATGCAAAAATGCTTTTGTATGCACCATTAATTCAACTTCCAATGTGTATTGTGGGTAATTTCAAAAATAAAATAACCTAAATTAAGTTGAACTTCTCAAACAGCATGTTTACATTTATTTTGCATCAAATATATTTTTTTATCTGATGGATTGTTAAGTATTTGAATTTAAAGGTTTGTTGTATTTGTGATTTCATGCAAGTGCATTGTGAGATGCTAATTTCCTTGGCATGTCAAGTACAATGTGCAATATTTAAGATAAGCGTGAAGTGGTGTTGTCATAATGTTCCTTTCTAAAGAATTTAATTTGAACTACTCTGCAGCATTTATCTTTCTTCCTTTTTACCTCATACAATTTACTTTTATAAAATCATAGGGAAAATATCAGGTGAAACTAATGCTGTCATTTATTTGAAATTCTGACCTCAGTTTTTGTCATGTTTACTGTAGCATTGTATATTTTGTTTTGAACTTTAGGGGTGTATGCATGAGTTGGTGATTCCAATTTTTATAAAAAGAGCCTTTTTTAAAAAACGATATTTTTTTCAGCCAAAAATTAATAACAAATTAACATACCCGAAGGCTGACGCAAGGGTTTCATGTGCCTAAGGTGAGACTTAAAATTTGCGCCCCAGTTGTATTCCGTATAATATAAATAAACCACACTCCTGGTTCCTGGTGGACGCAAAATAATAATAGAATGCCAAAAACTGAATGAAAAAAAACTAATGAAAAAGAGATAATTAAATAAAAAATAAACTCACCTCCTCCGTTGCTTTCCTTAGTCAATGTGTGCAAAAATATTATCCCTTCTTTTCTTACTTTTATCTTAATATTTTCCAAAGCTTTTATTTAAATATAAAAGTGATTGATCGGCAAAGCGCCCCCAAACGTTATACAACCATAGACTTGATTAATTAATCTTTTAAAAAAAAATTCTTAGTATTATATAAAATATTCAGATGTTATTTCTATATTTTAAAATGTTGGGCAGAGTAGTAATCGAAATACACAATGATACACTATGTATATATAAACTATTGCTAACACAATTTATAGCACGACCGGTACAGCGTTTGGCTGGAACATGACCAACGGTTTATTATTATTTGAAAAAGCTTTCAAGATTAAAATCATAAGACATCTGTCGGCGTTATAGTGAACTACAAATGTAAACAAATATGAATGTTTTGAGGGTAACAATTGAACTCCTCCCC
>CABFOV010007109.1:0-10394 GCA_902141375.1 Timema poppense | reverse complement strand
TCAATTTTGAGTCCAAAAGGTCAAGAAGTAACAATTTAGCATGTAAACCCAATTCATTGACACAATTCTAGTGTTTGGCTCCAGGAAGAGGTTTTGTTAAGATGTCAGCCACCATATCCTCAGTGGATAGATATTCAAGCCTTAGTGGGTGATCTTGGAAAGCTTGACGAATAAAATGAAACTTATTGTGTATATGTTTCAATCTTGAGTGGAAGACAGGGTTATGTACCAATTTTCCAGCCGATTGATTATCATTGAAAATAATGATGTTCAACAACTCCTTTAAACTAAGTTATCACACAAAGGTCATCAGGAAGATTGCTTCCTTTGCAGTTTCGGTGAGACTCATGTATTCTGCCTCGGTTGAATATAAAGCAATGGCTCTCTGCTTTCGTAAGCACCACGATAACGCCGCTCCAGACAAGATGAAAGTGTAACCTGTATACGACTTTCTATCAGTGTCACAGTTTCTCCAGTTGGTGTCTGTGAAACCGGAAATGCCTTCATCATCCCTGGCGTAGACCAACCTCTTGTCAACAGTTCCTTGCAGATATCTTAGAACACGCTTGGCAGCTTGCCAGTGAGTTGAGGTGTTACAATTATTATATTGAGCTGCACACTCTTCAATGTTATAGAGAACTTATCTTATTTGGAAATAAAAAAATAATATTTTAGTTATTTTAAACAAAAATAAGCCATATTGATAAACACTGTTTTTATTGTTTGTTTTTGATTAGAGCTATATATAATTTTCGCTTATATAAACCTTTCAGAAGAACAAAAGCATTTACTTATTTACCAGATAAGCGTGAACAAAGTATAGTATAAAAATTATTGCTCAATGAAAATACAGTTGGTTTTATTGTAAATACACCTTAATGATAATGAAGCTTATTTATTCTTAGGCATTTTTTTAAACATTGCAAATTATTACCTTAGTGATTAATTTTGATTATTTTGTTTCTCTTGTGATTTCAAGACATCTTTTATTGCTTTATGAATTTATCATTTAGTGATAACGGTGTAGTTGTAGTTTCTCTGGCTGTTACTATTTCTTCTAATATATATACACATTTTTTCTGCATATTTCATTATAAATACCACTGTTGGCTAAACTGTGCACACAAATGTAACAAGAGTTTTTAACAATCAGATAATTCCAGGGATTCCCCCTGCATTGACCATTCTATCTGTCTGCAGATGATACTAGAAGTGACATTTATGATCCACAGTACAAATTGTAACCTGGTGTTTACCTTTTTATGTGTATTTGGGTATGGCCAATGTTTTTATATTTTTAATCTTTATTCAGAAAATCGAAAACTGCCGTTTTTGAAGGTTGTTTTGCAGTTTAGATTTTCCATTGAAAAACTGTGGTTTACAGTGTTGGTTAAACCGCATTCCCAAACTCTAGGGCAGGGGCGTTTCCTACTCTCGGTGGCTTATGGTGGATTCCTCCAACAAATGTAAATATATTTCTAAAGTTTAAATCTCTCTTTAACCAATTCAGACTGTTTTAACATAGGATCGATTTAAAGTGTTATGTTTTTCACATTACTCCAATAATCTAATAGTGTAGGTAATGAGGAATCGAAAAAAACATCATTAATAATACTTTCGGAGAGTGCTTGCACCCTTAAAAGGGCGATCCCTTCCCCCATGCCTCGGTACCAACCTGGATTATTAATATTATTATTGTGTATATGGTAACATGGTATTCAATTAAAGTTCTAGGGGTAGGTAGAAGTAACATGATTATTGAGATTCGTTTCAACTGAGACTAAACTAAACAAAAATAGTTGGATTGACACAATATAAAAACATTGTTTGGTTTCATTATATTTCTTTTTTGTGACAGGCTCTAGAGTCGAAGCTGGCATCGTGTCGCAATGCATCTAGAGAAATTCCCTTACCTGGTGACAGCATGAGCAGAGAAGTGTTCAGGTGAGGTTTTCATGCCTGGCAATAAAACATGGTTATACCAGTGCAGGGTCGGGCAAGCAGGCTTGCATGCCTGAGTCTCGGAACTCCGAAGAATTTTAAAACTCACCTTTCTCACTATTTCTGACTTATTTTTCATGACTCAAAGGGTTTTAACACTTCATAAAGGGGTAATACTCATGTTGACTATTGGAGTATACCTGTTTTTATTAGAGATTCACTTCATTTTGGGCTTTAAAGGAAAATAATTAAGAAAATTATGCCAGTAAGATTGTTAATGTATCTTATTAAAAAGAGCCATTTTTATATAAAATATAGTTTCAAATGACCTGTATAGTTTGACAAATCATTAACCTAGATTTGTATGCTGAAATCAGTGTGCCTCGGACATCACTAGAGCCCGGATTTTTATATAGTATTAACCTAAAAAAACATGTACATAAATTTGTAGCAAAATCAGTTACCACATTGATATTGCATACATATATCATTGAAATGAAATTTAATTTTATGCCTACAAATTTATGGAGTAATTTAATAGAAAAATACTTCTCTAAATATACACATGTACGATTACTTTTTTAATATTTTGCATCACATTATTAATTTAACACCTTAAATTTCCCATTAATTAAAAACTTTAAAATAATGGTATTATATAATTGATTTTAGAAAGAATACAAACACTACACTTATAAATCACTTGAACCACACTGAGCTCTCAGTACTTGAGACATCACTTGACCCACATTGAGCTCTCAATATTTTGAGACATCACTTGACCCACACTGGGCTCTCAGTACTTGAGACATCACTTGACCCACACTGAGCTCTCAGTACTTGAGACATCACTTGACCCACACTGGGCTCTCAGTACTTTAGACACATTTAACTTCACATATTGTTTTGACTTTTATTTTTTTACCACTTATTGTCAACACATTTAACTTAATACTACTTTGTTTCTTAAAATCATTTTTTTAATTTTTATGATTTATTTATTTCAATTTTAAAATTAGTGAGCTTAGGTTGGACTGTATCATCTATCACTTTCTTCTCTTCTTTAAGGGGCAGGAGATTAAACCGTGGTACTTCAACATCCTCTATCCATGGCTACTTGCGAGCTTAAATAACAACCATCCACTTCAGTGCTGCTTTCATCAGTGACTCATTGGCTCCAGATTGCATAGGGATCAGTGCCTTTCTAAATAATAGTTTTACATAAAGGCAACTCTCTTATTTCTTAAACAAGGTTTATTAGTTTTATTGAATTTGTTTGCCGCCTTTTGTAAATATTTCAAAGTGTACAGTTACTAATTCTTTGCAATGATCTGTGTGAACAAGTTAAGCTCATGCTTATTAAATTGTGTATACTCTTTATATTCATGTTAGTTATCTCAATGGAAGAAGAATCTAAAAGCATCTCTTCAAATATTGGCAATTATAAGTATTTTTCTCAGTATTTTTTTATCTGATTAAATTTATTAAAAAGAAGGATAAAAAAGTTAAAAGATCCTCTCTTAATATGTTTTAAGGCAAAATTCAACTAAAAATGTAAATCATAAATTAATTAAAAGATATAGTAATAAACTTCTGTTCTTGGAAGCAAATAGGAGTGTGTAAAGTTCTTAATTTTGTTTTGAAGCCAAGTCTTTTAATCAAATATAACAAATATTCTCAAAGACAGACGGAAGCTAAAATATATTTTAAATTGTTTTATAATTTAAACTAAAAAAATTGAATTTGGAAAATATTTTAAAAGTGTTTATTCTTAAATAGTAATTTAATCCACCAAAAACATTTATGTAAAAACATGCAAAGCTCTACACCACAAAAATCCTTAAATTATTCAGCCTCGAAAAGGATTGAGATCTAAAACAGTGTCAATTTCAACTTGAAATGGAAGTGGGTGTCAGATATATATTACTATTAAGGAGTTTCAAACATAGATAATCTTTAAGGGGTTTTATACCTAAAGAATATTTAAAGTGTTTCAAACATAAAAAAACATTTAAGGGGTTTCAAATCTAGAGAACCCTTAAGCATTATTAATTTTCAAACCTAGGGAATATTTAACAATGGAAAAAACTACTCTTAATTTTTGCACTCTTCCACCATCAAATGTTTCCAGCCTGTGGCCGGGTCAGTTTATTGAAATGCCTTTATCTTCCTCTCTTCTTTCACCACTCTTTTCTCTTTAATGTCTTTCATTCTCCCAATTTTTTATTTTGCGCTCTCCCAATAGTCAAGTATAAAATGCCATTTTTGAACGAGATTAACTAATAAAAATAATTTAAATGAAAATTGTATTAAAATTAACTATTTGATTTGTACTATTCAATATTTGTTCAAAATTTTGCTATTTTATTTGATAAAAAAAATGCTCTTTGCTAGAGAGGGTCAAATCCACTATATCTCTAGTCCGAATCTACATTTTATTTTCGAATCTCAAATCTCGAATCCGAATCCTAGCAAATTGTTATAAATTTTAATGATTTACAAATTGACCTACATTACACAATATAGGCCTAAACTGTGAATTAAGATTTATTTCAATCATACTTTCAATTTCAATTCATCCCAACCACCCCTCGCAAAATAAAGGTTAAAATCCAGCCAAATTAAACAGTCTAGACTCATATTATTGTTTAAATATCAACTCAATCAAAATTTGAGAGTCTTGTAGTTATTTTTACGAGTGTTGTTAGTATGAGTTAAGTTCCTAAAAAACATGTGAAATAAACAGATTAGGCCTATATATCCTTTGATCAACTATAATCATCATTATTGGATATTTTATTGTATTATGATAGCAAAAATAAAAATACAAAAAAGGATATTTTTAATAAAGACTAAACCAACTTGATTAACAATTAAACATACATTGGAAATAATGAACTCAATAATGCCTAAGTATGTTTTATTATTATTTTCTTATATAGCCATTATCTATTTTCGCGTAGAAAACAAATATATTCGATTCTTGCAATATATTGATTTCTGAGATTACATTCTATTTAAAACACGAACCTATTTTCGACTACAATATTTTCATTCCCATTTTATAAGGCAGGACTACGTTTGAATATTTTTACAATTACTTCAATAACATTATAAAAGTAATAAATTTTAAGTTTAAATCAATTTAAAAACAAATAATGGATTAGAAAGACCTTATTTGATTCTTAAAACTCGAGAGCGCTTACTAAGTGATCAGATTACCTGAATCGATTTTAAACAAACAATCAATATATGATGCATAGGGATAAATAGGTTTATCGCTGTCTGAATGTTGACAGTATTTATTTTTCATGAAACCCAACAGAATGTCTAACTTAAGGATTGTATGCAATAAATTGGGGTCCTTTGCGTAGTTGTAGATAATTAAAACCAGTTGGCTACTAAGAAGTAACAGTATCTTCATTTTAATCATCACTTGGGTGAGTAAACATAATATACATCATGGCGGCTGACTTTATATCGTGTGTAATGGCGGCTGACTTTGTATCATGCGCAATGTGTGTTTTTATTTCTGTTAAAAAAAGCCGTGATTTGTTTTATTTATTTCGAGTTTATTTGTAATTCTAGTTTTGATCTTCAATTTTTGAAGAGTTTTAATGTGTTCATTTAAAATATTTACAAGATTGTTTGTGAGGTGAAAGTTTTAGAAGTGAGCATGTGCCGAAACGGTCGAGTCCAAGTTTCCCATATAGGTGGGAGGGTAGGGTACTAGGCACATAAGATTTTCCACACCTATCAATTATTAAAAAAATATATATTCATGTTTTATCTCTTTTGTCCAAAAAAATAAATTCTACGGATTAAGTTGTGCTTTTCAAGTAAGCCTAGGTAATTTTTAAATTAAAAATATTATTCTTTGTTTATGAGGTGAAAGATTCGATCATCGAATCCAGTAAAATAACGAATCCTCGAATCTCGAATACTTGTCAGGATTCGGTGGATTCGAAGATTCAAGTGGCCCATCTCTACTCTTTGCACACTCTTTATCTATATTATTATGTCATAGTATTTTATGATTTGTATTATGTTTAATAATGTCAAAGCTTTAACAAGTATTACCATATTAGTTTTAAAGACAATCTAAATTTTTAATCTAGAATTATTCTAGAGCACTATTTTCATAATTTCCTGTCCTGATCCCAATATTTTGACTCATTTCCTGTCTCGTTCTTGTCCTGATATAAAATGTCATTCCCGTCCATCCTTAATATCTTCTAATAAGTACGGTAAGTATTGTAATACTTTTTTGCAAATATCTCCACCTATAACAAAGACCTACTATATTCCAAAATAGAGAAGAAAAAAAAAATTTGCTTTGTTCCCACTGTTTAGATGTTAAGTAAATTTGAAGATAACAACGGCTCTAAAATACATGCCTTAAAAAAACACCAGACCCACTTTTTTTTTTGTAAAAAGAATTTTTCAAAACAAAGTTTAGTAAGGTTTCATTCATTTTTATATTTCCAAGATCAACTTTTTTGAACATCCATTTCTGTTTCCAGCTTGTGTCCTGGATAAATTTTTTATTCAAGCCATATATTTTTCACTACTGGCCTGCTAGGTTTGTCATAGCTTCATATGCCTTATAATTTATCTTAAGACTAGGGCAGGCCTATCATCCAGTCCCCGGCTGTTAATTCAGCACTCTTGTGTGGGTAAACCCACATTTCACCAATGATAAATGTTTTGGCCGTGCCGGGAATCAAACCTGGGACTCTTAGCTCAATAGTCAAGACACGCTACGTGCTTAGCTAAGGTATCAGATTCTAAGAACAACTGTTTGATGTTATTAGTATTACATATCAACAGTAAAATGAATAAATATGTAAAACCATTGTCATTAACGTGTTAAGAAATGAAGCAAACTGAAAGAATATATGGGTTAGCTCTTGGTGGGAACAATTATTATTAATTGTCTTTCTTAATTTCTTATTCACACTTCCATCTTACCATCACTATTCTCCCTCTCACAGATTGGATACTTATAATATGGCTTACTATAGGGCTACCACCAATGTATTGTAGAAGTCTTATTCTTAAGATGAAAAAAAAAAAATCCTGTAAATAATTTAAAAAATAAACACATTTACAAATTTAAACCAATAATAACTATTTTCTATATAATGCATTATGGACAAAAATAACAATTCCCAAACCTCTTTGTTCATCTTAAAATGACGACACACATTTATAAGTAGAAGGCAGATGGAAATAAAATGTTTAAAGACTATGAATGTCAAACTTTATATTTCATTACCTTAATTCTTAGCTCCAAGACCTTGATACATTCTCACAATTTGACCCAATTTCACTATCCTGCTTTGACTAAAATGATCTCTTTTTAGTGAGTGGAATAGATGTTCTTGATTTGACCAAAGTGTTTTAGTTATCTTGTTTAAACCAAACATGCCTGCTTGAAGCAAAGGGTATACAAATATCATTAATCTTGCTTGAACCTTACTGGTTCACTTTCAAAGACTGGAATTGACGAACCGATTTATCAAAATCAATATTAAAGAATCATATTACCTTAAAAAGTGTGAATTGTGACCTTTAAGTTAAACCTCCAAAAAAGTGAGAATATTCTTAAAAGCACTGAAATATCATGTGATCTATTGTCCCTTTAAAATACATAAAAACAGCAGCTCTAGCATATTACATTTGTGAAAAACTTAAATTTAAACTTTGGTATGTTTGCTTTACTTGCTGAGCTACAAAGTGCCTGTGCCCAAGATATATTTCAGTGCTTCTCTTCTAACACACCAATCAAGGTAATTGTTGAAACTTTGAACAGAAGAACTACATTTTCCCTTTTGTGAGCAGCCCGGTATATTCTCCTGATCAAATTCACTTAATCCTACAATGATCTAGAGTAGCATTTCCCAATTACAATTAGTTACATAACCTTTTTATGTTATGTACAACATAGAGGAACCCCTCAAATATTTTTAGCATACCACTGCAGGTGAACATTTTTCTTTCTTCAAGTTCATATACCTTTAATTTTCCATGTTTTGTATTTTTTTATGTCCCATAAATAAATACAATAAGCATGTCTATCAAAGAAAAAATTACAAACTTTTACTCTTAAATGATAAATTATGGTATCAGATAGTTATTATTATTATTAGTTTTAAAAAAATACCAAAAATGGCACCATACCTTTATTGAGCAGAGTGTAATACAGTATTTTCTTTTTTTGGCAAATCCTTATTATATCCGGTTTAGTTGTTGACATTTGTATTTGCATGTCTGAAGCCACATAAAGTTGGTTTCGATACTCTGTTTTGGGCGACCTGGTGGTCTAGAGGTGAGGTTCTGTGCTGGGGGTCCGGGATTCAATCCTTGGTCCCGGCACAGATTTATCTGATTACCAAACCCTTCCTTCACCTTTGACAAGACATCTTGTGAATGTGGGGAATGCCAGGCCTCCATCGTGGTTCGGATTCCACGTTAAACTGTAGGTCCTCCATTTCATCTCATAATCACCCTACCATTACACATTAGCGTAAGTGCGTATAACCCGAACGGTAGTAAGACGCGGTGCTAATAATAAAAGTAATACTTCGTTTTGGTTCCAGAGCATAGTGAGAATCCAATTTTGCACAAATACATGTTGGCGAATGGCAACAGTACTTTGATTGCCCACTGCAACAACTCAGAGTAGTATTGCATAAATCTCCCCCATAAAGCAATAAGAGAAACATAAAATGTTTTTATTAGTTGATTATCAGAAGTAATATTTATTAGATTTTCAAATTTAAAGTCAGAAAACCTTTCTGGTTTATCTTGTACGAATGTATTTTGAACCCAGGCATCAGTTTTATCATTTGAGAATGGAAAATACTGGTTAATAGACATGTATAAATTGCGAAGCTGATCTGCAATGTCAATGTGAATTTCTTCCTCAAGTTAAAGTTCAGATTCTTCAAGAAAATCCTTAAGTATTGGAAGAGTTTCCAAATTATTTTGCTCCACAGCTGAGATCCAAAATTCCAGCTTGCAAGACAGTGAAAATATTTTATCTCTCGCATTAAAAATCTTTTGAAGTGATAAACCGACTTCATTTAATTTTGTGAATATGTTGGCAAGATATGCAATTTTGGATAACCACGAAATATTTGTAAGTCGATCAAATAATCGAAATTTAAAGTATGATCCATAAAATATTCCGACAACTCTTGTCACAATTCAACATGCTAAGGAGAACTTTATCTCATGATAGCCATCAGACTCCTGAATGCAAAAGCAGGGCCAAGTGGTGATTACCCATTTCTTCACATTTAATTTTAAATAACTGACTCATGGTTGACTCTTCATAAAATTGATAATCTATACCACTTCGTCTGCACAGTTATAATTGTGATTGAAATATTTTTAACTAGCAGTGCATTTCTATGAATAACACAGTGACCATTGGTGCTGTTTTTAGCTACATTTTGTATTCGTGTCACAGCACCTGCCACTTTTCCAGCCATTGCTTTGGCGCCATCACGGCACACATCAACACATTTGCCCCAACTTATACTGTGTGAGCTCATAAAATAATGGAAATAGTTAAAGATGTTCTCACTAATGGTATGAGTTTGTAGACTCAAATAGAAATAAAACTTCTATAATCCCTTTGTCAAAGTAATATCTTACACAAACCAGCAAAATTGCAAGACCTGCCGCATTGGTGGACTTGTCTAATTGAAGTAGGTATCTATCACATTGATGTAGCCGAGAAATGAATTCTATCTGGATGTCTTCAGGAAGATCATGAATACGACGCTAAACTCTTATTGGAAAGTGGCACATTTTTAGCTTTTGTACATGACTCCTCACTTAAAATGCACAACACAATATCTTCTGCACGTGGTTTTATTAGTGATTCCCCAGTTGTGTGTACTTCTCCAGCAAGTGCTATATGATAACTCACTGTAAGAAGCCTCTATAGCATTTTGGTTTTCAGTTTTTAATTCTTGTCATGCTTTTGTCAAGCTTTCTCCTAAAATAGGCATGTCTTTATATTTATACTGGTTATAGTGGTTTTGCTCAAAATAACGGATGTAATTTAGCAGGTGATAACAAACTGTTTGACGATATATTCTTGCAAAGGAGGTATTGTGCTTCAGGACTGTTCATTTCCGACACTTGAGAATTCAAATGATAAATAGCTGCCAACATACTTCTGTTTCTTAGTTTGAGAAGAAGATTGTTTATATCTTGGTGCTTCTCCCTTTTCTCTGCAAATTCGGGAACATGAGATTCAACTGCTTCAGACCCGTTTTCTTGAGTTATTATTCTGTTTTGTTATTATTGTATCTTCTTTGTTACTGTAAATGCAGAACAATTTTTATTATTTTTTTCTGTTAAGTTCCTTCTAAACCAACTGTTCAAATTCATTGTAAATTTAAATGTCAGTAATTTAAAATTTGTGTTTAGGGTTG
>CABFOV010007108.1:0-22517 GCA_902141375.1 Timema poppense | reverse complement strand
GTTTGGGGAAGTTATAATAAGTTTAAAAAAAAAAAGACTTACATATTACCAGCCTGTTGTTTAGCAGTGATGGACGCAGGATGACTGTCTATAAGATGGTCGATCAGTTTACCAGTCGCACTCTGGCCCCCTTCATTAAGCCAGTAGCATGGCACCATGGCACTGTAGTAGGGCCCCCACACTCCGCTCACAAAATGAGGCTCTTTGCTCACAGCCATGTGGCAAGAAGAAGTCCCACAAATTAGACCTATTCATAATTTATGACAGTTATTATGTTACGCTAATACAAATATAGAAACCTATACAAAATAAAATCCCACATCTTGGAAAAAAATATGAACATAAGGGGAAACACAGATATAATAGACAAATATAAAATACAAAGAGTAACTAAATATTAAAAAAATTCGCTATAATGCATTCATCCCTATGCAGCTTTTTAAATGTTAAGATTATATTAGATTCTAAAATCTCCAACTGGGATTTCAAAAAGTGAGGTAGCACCATGTTTCAGCCCTCTCAACCATATCTGGAATAAAAATAGCCCGTCGATTGATTAAGTTGTGATTGATAGACACAAAAAACTTCTATCAATATAATTTGTGTCTGATCATAAAGATAGTTCCTCCATCCCTAACTAAAGTAATTCAACATCAAGCTACTCTTTCAATTTTAGTGCCTTAAATAAAATTTAATATCGAGTTATTGAGATGATAATATAAGGAACAGAAGAAAAGGCCTGTGGTTTTGCACTTTTTAGAGCTTAACATTTTTTTTTGGCTAAAATAAATAAAATAATGATTCAATACAAACATAGTTTAATTTTCTTCACATCGTGATATCAACAGTTCTTAATTATCTGTCATAATCAGAGCCCTTAAGATGACAAACTTTTTAAATGAAGAGAAAAGTTGTCATTAAACTCCACGACACCTTAGACCAATATTCAATAAATGGTGAGGTCACCATATGAATAAAATTAAACTCTGTTGGTACTGACGCAATATTTGATTTATTTTGACCAAAAGTATGTTGATATAAAAACTGCAAAAACACCGATTTGGACATGTCCACTATGGAGATACATTTTAAACCATTACCTATCCAAACTTATACAAGAGATTATATTGTTTCGACCTTCAGGAATCAATGTTTATTAAATTGTATGTGGTGTAAACTCAGATGAGGGTAAAGTGATTTGTAGTTTATTTTAAGTGTGATTCCGTAAGTTCATGGCCCTCATCTTGTGTTAGGAACCTAAATAATAATATAATAATATTTAGCACCGCGTCTTACTACCCGTTCGGGTTATACGCCTTAAGTACTAATTACTCTAATGGATTAGGAAGGTTGAATTAGAAGAAGTGAACCCACATTAGCGTGGAGGGAGAGTGGAAAACCATTTAGGAAAAACCACCCCCAGTTCACCCAACCGAGATTCGAACCTCGATCTCCCCGTCCTCAGCAGTCGAGCTCAACACGACAAGCACAAATGCCAACTACGCCACCGAGGCGGGTGTTAGGAACCTAAAGAAAGAAAAATAAATAATTAACGTATCTGTTAAACTCATATGAGTTGAGTGTGTGCACCCACTTAGCCTAGTACTGAAGTCTGATGGCACCCCTTCTGCAAGACAGCCGATCATCCCTAGTCCCCCTGCGTGGGCGTCTATCATAGATGTCCCTACTGGAGTCCCGGGATCCAATCCCAGCTCCTGGGCCGCTAGCTCACTCAAACCCCTGCCGACCGAACGTCCTGGTTCCTCCCAATGTGAGCCAATTTTATGCCAGTTGTTCGCGGCGAGGTCTGACAAACCAATCTCTTCAAAGTAACTTTGGCTCCAGCCGGTGTAACCTTCGGGGTCCGCTTGGAATGTCCACTTGCACACTAAAGAGCAAAGGGACCTACACAAAAAACCAGACACCTTGGTTGGAAAATAAACGTTTGAAAAATAGCTATCACTTTACAGAGTGGAGGATTTTGATCTTTATAAATGACAAGAAAATAAAGTACAAAAAAACTCTTCTGACAAAATTCTTACCAAATCATAACCCTCAAGTACAGAACTTGGCTTGTCAGTCAAACAGAGTGACACTTAGCTAAATATATTTGTCTAGAGAGTGAATAAATTACATTATTAGTATAAATGTGATGTGTTTTTATTATATATATATTAAACGCAAGGTTTTTTTAATGACTTACTATATAGGATTATGAACGAGGAATACTAGAAGATTACACCATCAATTGGTCTAAGACGACTGGGCGCCGGCAAATGGGTGCGGCCAACTGGGCACCAGTATAAAAACATGATTGTTTTTACGTAAATGTTCATTTTTGTAGTGGTTTAAAAAAATATTATAACAGAGGAAACTTAATTTGTTTGTATTTATAAAGTTAAATTACTTGATATTTATAAAATAAAACACATAAAAAAACATGAAACATACCTAACATAACCTAATTCTAATTTTAATTTTTTATACAATTAAAACACACATTTTTAAGGCCGTGCTAACTTTATAAACACAAACAAATGAAGGTTCTTCTGTTATGATTTTTTAAACAACTCCAAAAATGAATATTTAGATAAAAAAAAACAATCATTACATTTTTACAATGGTGCCCAGTATTTCCAGCACCCAGTTGTCCGGATCCAACCTCCACTAGTGTCAAGAGGGAATGGTAGAATCACACCCACTGCAACTGGCCAAAATTCTAACCTCTATTTCTGTGGCACCAGAAATCTAATATATTATCATCATTGGGGCTTGGACCATTTGTCCACCAGTGGGGAATACATGCAATGCCATAATTATTATTATTAGCCCCACGTCTTACTACCCGTTCGGGTTATACGCACTTACGCTAACGTGTAATGGTAGGGTGATTGTGAGATGAAATGGAGGACCTACAGTTTAACGTGGAATCCGAACCACGGTGGAGGCCTGGCATTCCTCACATTCACAAGATGTCTTGTCAGAGGTGAAGGAAGGGTTTGGTAGTCAGATAAATCTGTGCCGGGACCGAGGATTGAACCTCGGCCGCCAGCACAGAAGTCTGACACCTTACCCCTAGACCACCAGTTCACCGACCAATGCCATAATTAATTGAGTACATTTCTGTTCGAGTAGCAAGAAAACCAAAACCTGTTTCTACCTAGAGTCAGTCCCAGTGGCCTTCCATGTTAGGAAGTCTGGTAGATCGAAGAACCAGCCCGCCTTGTCCCAACATTGTTCTTTGAGATTCTTTTTGAGCCACAGAAGTTTGGGAGTCTCCATTTCTAAGGAGATCTTACCCCCAACATACTTGAGGACAGAGTGATTCAAGCTGTTGATAAAGTTAGTTTCTTCTGTAGCTCGATGATCCAACCACAGGATTACATTTTGATCATTATTGCCTGGAGAAAATATCAAAACTCTAACTTGTAAAAATATATAGTGTCTTTTGTTTAACTTTTTTGTATTTGCTAGAGTCTTTAAATTGAAAAATGACACCTCGACACTGGCATCGAACCCAGAACCTTTAGCTTAGTACACCAAAGCTCTACCACTGGCCTATTAAGGAGTCGTCTTGTGCCCAGGGTCATTCTTCACTCATATTTTAAGACAGAGTCTGTAGTGAACGAACGGAAATTGTCAGCTACATACGAGTGATCGATCAAGATCATGAGGTATCAGATAAAATGGTCATCTTCAACTCAGGAGGGATATTTAATCCATCCTGATATGCACGTTTGTACAGTTGGCATTGTATTATTGGCTTCGTAATGCCCTCCCAACTCGAAGGTGACTGCGTCATTTGGGAACTTGTAGCTTTAATTGATCACGCATATGTAGCTGACGATTTTTACACGTCCATCATAGACTCTGCCTTAAAATAAGAGTGAAGAATGACCCTGGGCACAGGACGGCTCCTGGATAGCTCAGTGGTAAGAGCATTGACTTACTAATCCAAAGGTCCCGAGTTCGATTCCTGTGTCCAGGTGTCATTTTTCAATTTCCAGAATATGTTTAGATGCGGCTATAAATGTAATCAACTGATATAATAGCTTGACTATTCAATGCATCATATTTGCATTCTTAGTAGCTGAGGGTTTAATTGCACATGTTTAAGGGGGTGCTTTAGCTGGTCAGCTTCATTTTCACATTAAATCTGATTTAAAATTAATTTTAATCTGAATTAAAAAAAACGGATAGATCACATTAATACCTTGTTAAATTATTGTTTATAAATTATGACGAATTATATCAAACTAATCTGCAAAGTATGATGATAATACTGAGGAAAATATTTTCTTAAAATCTCCATTTTCGGTATTTTTCTTTAAATTGAAGCCTTTTGTTGGCATTAATATAATTTAAACATAGTTAACCCTTAACTAAACTATCATATGTAGTTTATTTATGTTATTTTACTGCAAATAACAAATTATGTTGATAAAAATGGAAAAGTGTATGCTGGGGGTAATTAAGCTAGGGAGATCTAATTTTTTTTAGTTGATGCGCAGGACTTCACTACCTGGCTGAGCTACACAAATAAGGTGGCTTGGAGTGAGGAAGCTATAATAAGAGGAAATATAGCCGAATTTACATTTAGGTAGAGTTACATTTAGGTAGAGTGGAAAACTGTCTAGTAAAAACTACCCTCAATATCTGTGTCATGTCATGTGTGATCACCATTATGGGTACCTTAAGTCCAAATTAAATCACTAGTGTATCAATGAATGTTGCTCACTCTGGAAATAGATTAGAATATTTTTCACGCCTAGATATAGTGAATTTCAATCGAGGAATTTCAGTCCTAAGCACAAGCACTATAAATAAAACAAAATTACTTAGCTACAGTACATTAAGTTGAGATTATTTTCTTTTTAGCACTACATCTTATTCCGTTTGAGTTATACGCTCAGGTAATTATGTAATTATGCTAATGTGATAAGGATGAGAAAGGTTTAATTTAAAGTGAGCGACTCTCACTTGTGTGGAGAGAGAATGAGAAGCCGTTCAGAAAAACCACCCCGAGTACATCCGACCAGGATTGAACCACCATCCCCTCTCCATCATTGGCGGTTAAGTCAATTGCGAGAGTAGCGCCTTAAGAGTATGCAGCCATTGAAGCAGGTTTTAGAATGTTAGTGGATAGCAACTTACACAAAGAAAATTATCCAAAAGATACAAATTAAACATCTGGTGTGCTATAAATATGAAACATAAAGTCCGTTCACCGTAGGAATTGTTTTCTGAAAGGCCTTTTTCCCTACCAGAAATCTACTATATAGTAGGATATTGGTAGGAAAAAAGACCTTTCAGAGAGTAATTCCTATCGTGAATGGAATAAAGGTAAGAATTCAAGTGGAGTCCTAGACACTGTTTGGCAAACTGTTAAATAATATATTATTTTGTAGTAATTTGGATTTACTGACATTAAAGTTTTATGAGTGGAAGGACATGTAGAAAAGGTTTATTTTTATATAAGAGAGATAATACAAATCATATGGCTCCTTTCACAAATTCCGACTTTGCGATCGGCCGGGAAATAGTTGGCCAGCGAACGGGTAGCGGTCGGATTAAACCTCGACTGCTGTCCGATGTTGGCCGGGTGCCACAGGGCGGTCGCTCATTATTTAAAATGGGTATGTTCACACAGACCAGTATTTAGTCATCCGACACCCTCCTGAGTGAACACACGTGCTGTGCGGCCCAGTTGCATATGAGAATGAGTGATATTGATGTAGATACTAAATTACCGATTTGAATCACGGCCTGTGTTGTGGGACAAAGCTTTAGAAAGTTGTAAGGACAGGAACAAGAAGAAGAAAAAAATGCATAGAGAGAAGTTTGTGTGAAATCTAAAAGAAATTATTTCGTCTTATTTATCCAGAAAGTTTAATTTATCTATGGATTTGATTATTAGATTTTGAGAATGATAGCTTGCTTGGGAAGAACGATAGTATGTATTAGACATAAAGGAGGTGAACTAGAGAAGTTAAGTGCACTAGCTTTTACTAAAATACTTGTCGTCCGGCAAGAATTGCTTCAATTGTTGGATGGTTTATGGTCGGCTAGTAACGGCCGACCAAACATTGGAATGTGTGAAAGGAGCCTAAGTGGTGGTACTTATAGGTCTATTACTAGGTAAACATAAACAAGTGTTTAATTAACAAGCTAAGGTATAGTTTCATAGTCAGACTTAATACGCCTCAAGTGTGGCGCTATACTAAATGCAGGACGACACCTACTTGTACCAGAATGAAATGAGCCAGTTTCACATTCTGGTTTAGGCAGGTGTCGTCTAGCGCCACACTTGAGGCGTATTAAGTCTGACTATGAAACAGACCTTTAGAGCAAGTCGAGTTGATTTGTTATGACAAAGATCCATATAAACAAATATGTTTCAACATTATCTGCATATACAATTAAATAACTACATTTTAAAAATGTATCAAGAGCTGTGATGCACATTTTATACTAACTTCTAAAATTTGTTTGTGCCATAACATAAATAATATTTTAGTCACAGTCTTCTTGGGATGAAAAATAAAATGAATTTATTAAAATGAAAAGTCTGTCTGTCATAATCATTGTGCAATAGCCTAACTACTGAACTCAGAGGACCGAAATTTTAAAATTAGCAGCCTCTATGCACAAATGTGCACCTCAAAGATGGAATTTTAAATTTTCGCTTTGATTTTTTTAGGTCTGAAGAAATGAAATTAGATTTTTTCTACTGTTTGTTTAAAGCAAAGAAAAGCATGGTCTGGGATGGCCATGCAATTCATTGAGAAGTTACCCTGGGCAACATAGGGTATTTCCGCTAGTATTATCGCTGAATGTAGCATATTCACCAGTTTTGAATTTGTATTATAGTGAATAGACAAATTTTCTTACCAGAAGGGCTAACTGAGAGAGGTTCTCCATTATCATTCAAGGCCACTAATGAACAAGTTGCATCAAAACCAATACCTTTGATACAGGACACATTCACATTCTCTGATATGTCCTGAAAAAAAAAAAGTAACAGTGAACCCTAGAATCATTTTTTTAAATGAGTTATTTAACCCAGTGAGATTAAATGCAAAGGAAAAAGGAAGGGAAAATAAATAAACATATATATATATATATATAGGCACCTACAATCTATAATATGACAGGTTAGGATAAAGCCTGTCTTTTTTCGAAATACAGTAGGAATCACATCCAGAAATTTACTTTGAGTAAGGAGAAGGACATATAATATCTCTTTACTTTTAGCCAAATGAAAATTTTAGGGACATTTTTAAGTTGCATAGCGGTACAGTGTTCCTTTTGAATATCGAAACACAAGTCTGCTCTTAAAATAATAACTTATAAACGCATTATACATATCTTTAGAGTTCTATATTATATAGCCCAATTTTAATAGGAAGGATATTTTTAGAAAATACAAACACATATTTATTGAAGCCAGAATTGATAGCATTTTACTATTTGATTAATTTTACATTATACTGGTATGTATTGGCAATATCTATCAAAGGCGAAAATGCCCTTTTTATGAAAATTAAACTGAAGATGTAGCCTACTTCATGTTTTATGCTTTTATTAAAATGATATAGGATCTTAAAGTGAAAGAGAGAAGGACCGACTATTCCACCCTTCACTCCCCACGGGGCCCCATTGATTGGATTTACAAAAGGTTTTAAAGTTTTTAATTAATCTGAAATATAATTTATAGTAATATTTGGCTGATTTCCAAGGGCGTGGAAAGGAAATTTCCCGAAAGGGGGTCCACTTGAAAGTTAACGTAATAGTGTCCAATATTTTGGGATGATACCATTTTTTAGTATCGCTTCTTACTACTCATTTGTGTTATACGCGTACTAATTATGCTAAGGTGTTCAGGATGAGGAAGGTTGAGTGTATATGAAATTTATCCACATGTGTGTGGAAGGAGACTGGAAAACCAATTAGGAAATACCACCCTTAGAACAAATTACCAAGATTCAAAAATTGACATCCCTGTCATAGGCAGTCCAGCCTAAAGCGAGAGGCTAACTTAAGACCCTTTGGTCACTAAAGCGGCTCTTTGGTTACATTAAAACTAGGTCAATTTTTATTTTGAGTTGTGAGCCCTAGGTCAACATACATTATTTTAGAACTTGGTTTGAAACATTTTAGATTATATAATTTTATTTAGAATATATGATTTAATTACTAATTAGTTGTTATGGGGATTGTTTTTTATACATAAGCCTATTCACTATTGAAAGAAAAATAACATTACATGTTGAAGTCGAATTATGTTTATATAAATATGTAAAGGCTATGTGTGATTGTATATTATTTATATTGTATTTGTACATAGCCTACTATACATAATCACAAACGTGATATATAAACATATACACATACACATATATTCAATTCCACTTTAACATTTAATGTATTTTTTCTATACTGTATTTGGTAAACTTATAATTAAAGTCTATAATAACTAGAGCTTTAGATTTCATTACAGCAATAAATTGTTAAGCAAAGCTTTGTTAAATACTTGCTAAATAACTCGTTCTTCGCACGGGATTGTTTTATAATATGTTTAATCTTTCCAGCTCAAGTGAATTGGAAGATATGGAGAAACCACACCCTTTCCAAGTCACCCCCTTAGGAGTTGAATTACACAAAAATCTCAAAAATCCTCAAACACATATCTATTAGAATGTAACAAAGAACGTTCAAGTCAAATTTCGTGTTAACTCAACCAGCTTCAGAAATACGCATACTTTTTAAGAAAGCTACCAACGACGTTTTCACCCCTTAGGATACAAATATTGAAATTTGTCATGCCAAATTTTGTGTTTCGCAATATAAATAATAATAATAATAATTAGCACCGTGTCTTACTACCCGTTCGGGTTATACGCTACTCTAATTACTAATTACTCTAATGGATTGGGAATTGGGAAGGTTGAATTAGAAGAAATGAACCCGCATTAGCGTGGAGGGAGAGTGGAAAACCATTTAAGAAGAGAAAAAAACCAGTTCACCCGACCGAGATTCGAACCTCGATCTCCCCGTCCTCAGCAGTTGAGCTTAACACGACAAGCGCGTTAGCCAACTACGCCACCGAGGCGGGTGCCATATAAATAAACACCGTACATAAGCCCTAACATAATACGGTGTTTGTGGTGTCGGAGATTGGTGGCTTACTGGTTGTGTCGGATACGGGGGTGTATGCTAGATTCTAAAATATTAAATATTATTTTTAGTCAAAGCTGTGTGCATTTGAATGTAAAATACCACATTAAGAGCCTAATAGGAATAGAAAACTAGTAGATAATGTTTTAGAAATATCATCTACCTTCTAAGAAATGTAATCTACCTGTACCTACTTGTAAAATATATAGCTTTCTTGACATATGCTACTATATAAACAAATACAGATTTTTTAAATCTGATATTTAAAAATATGCTCATCCAACAATTTATGCTCAGCTTCCTTTGGGGGTTAAATCCCCTCTCTTTCCGAAAATATCACTCATAATTAATTTTTGTATTCCTAGACCAGGGATTGGCGAAACTTATCTGAACAGTATGCCACTCGGGGGACTTGCTGAATTTTGGACTAGTCTATTGTGTTACCTATTATTTACGATTTTTAGGGAGGTGGGGGGCTTGGAAGGGAACACGAGGAAAAGCCAGTGTTTTTGCAGTTTTTATGTCAAAACCTGTTTTGGCCAGAGTAAATAAAATATTGCTCCAGTACAGACATAGAATTTAATTTTCTTCACACAGTGACCTCAAAATTTCTTAAATATATCTGTCAATGGCGTTCTGGAATTTAATGACAACTTTTTCTCTTAGTTTAAAAAGTTTGTTAGATAATGCCACCATGCTCATTCAACAACTGTTGATATCAACACGAGAAGAAAATTAAACTCTATTTTTGTACTGGAACAATATTTTATTTATTTTGTCCAAAAAAAAGTTTGGTCATAAAAAGTGAAAAAACACTGGTCTTTTTCGCGTCCCCTTCCATCCCACCTTAATGAGTATTTTAAACATTTTTGTAAATCTCCACATCTCTCATTAATCAGTCTATACATATATTTGATAAAGTGCTCTAATGGGATTAGGATGAGGAAAGAAACATTTTAGAGATAATATACCCGCATTTGCTTGGAGGGAGAGTTAGGAAAAACCACTCTCAGTAGACCCATCTGAGATTCGAACCATGATCTTCTTATAATCAACATGACAGTCTAATACTAGTTTGACATATTGTATTTTGATAGTTATATATTATATTCCTGGTTCAAACCATGTTGTCTTCAACAGCACGAAAGATGCACTTAAGAACGAACCAAGACGGTCTCTACCGGTAGCGGGGGGGGGACTGCAAATAGTACTGTGTGACATGAAATGACTGTCAAAATGTTATTGATTTCAAAAAAATTATACCACGTTCAGAAAAGTTCATACAATGTTTTTTTTTTCCATGTCGGCGTACCACCCAAATCGTGTTCTTATGCCATCCCTGGCCTATACTGACATCACGACTCACAAGTCCGTCACAACAATAGTGTAATTAGTACAAGTAAGAATAACCAAACTGATAGTGAAATTTGGGGGAGTAAAACGAGTAAACAAATCTTAGTATATTTACATTTTTTTAAGACTTGATGTTTATATAAGATTATTTAACTAACACTTATATTTATTACATTAGCAACAATCAACAAGCAACTTGTATTATAATGCTGAATCCTCTTTCTAAAACCACATAAACAACAAACAACCTTTCACTACACTCAACAATGTACAAACTAGTAATGCGGTGCTGTTCAAATTTTATAAATGGTTCCAAAATGTTCATTGTTGCTTTATGTAAGTAGGTTTGTTTGGAGAGAGGATAGGGGAAATCCAGGTATTCAACCTATATACAAGCTGCCAACTTCATTTCTGACAATTATTATTTTATTTAAGCTACTCTTTCCACTTGCTGATTCTTACAATTGATATAACAAATGTTTGACTACTTTTCTCAAACCCCCACAACTCGACTCATACCAAGAAACGTCCTTTGTTTCCCAATACTAGTTTAATGTAGATAAAAAAAAATAATTAAAATGTTGGCAGAGCTAATTTTACGATCAGAAGTTTTACAAGTTGCATCTTGAAAGTGAATTTTAAAATAATAATTTTAAAACTAGTATTTAGTTGAAGGCATTTATATTAAACGTAAGTAAAAGTAAAAAGCTATACATAGTTTTTTTTTTGCATGGATACACAGACCTCCCATTTAGGATGGTATAACAAATTTCAGGGAGGGTCCAGACCCTTAGGACCCCCACGCTTTCTACACCCTTGCTTTGCTGACTTCCATATTTGTGTCTTCCATTAAGCTATATTTTGATATGCCCTACCCAAATAGATTATTTGTCAATGCCATAAAAATTGTATTGGATGGATAATTGTGAAATTTGTAAAGTATGATGATCATCAACCTGTAACTTAGTGGGTAGTATTGATGGGGATTATAGGGAGGGTTGGTTTAGGGGTGTAAACACAGCGGATCCTGCGCCACCTGAATTTTTCAAAATAATCCAGCTCTCACAAGTTAGCTAATTTCTCAAAATAATTCAAATGTTACAATAGGAACCTATGTGGGGTTATCAGATTCTTAAGAATTTCGTAAAATATGTATGGGCCACTTACCCTAACAACAGCGCAACAAGAAGACCAAATATCACTTGAAGACTGTTCAAAATAATCAGGTTTGGGGCTCCAAGTCTTGGTTTCTTTAGATGAAACCCGTAATATTTTACCACATTTGTCAACAAGCGCTGCCCTCACACTTCCAGTTCCAACGTCTACACCAACAAAATAATTTTCTGTTAAACTACTTATATCTGCCATTTGAAATTTATTTAATGTATACTTTAAAACAGTTTGTTGAGTTATTTAAAACTTGAAACTATACTAGCCTACAGTGTTATGAAATGCCTTGACATATTGATATGAGAGTTACAAACCACATTTATAAGCCGACCTTGTAATCAAAGTACAAGTTCAAATAACCTTCAAGTTTAAACGTCAAATGATTTACTACATTCATTCTCCCGGGACAAGTAGAGACCCTACTATTGGTTTAATTCGGCCAATTAATGTTCAAGTGACGTCACAAGAACACTTTTGTTAAGTGGAAATGTCCCCCACCACAAAAAACCGTATTAACTATTTTGCGCATGTGTATAGTTCTAAAAATCGGCACGGAAAGAAAAACGTAAGTTATATTCGTTTCGTACCTTTATTATCTATGGTTTCGACTTTAATAACGGCTCTAACTGTACTTTCTAGTGTTCGTCTCACCTACTCTATGCTTCATAATATACTAAATGGACTGAACCTAAAGACACCCCTTGCAACGGACCAAAACCTGACCTAAAGTTTGTCATCTGCTTGCTAGCGAGGGGACAGATTTACCGGTTTATTTCAATATTATTGACGTATTGTATAAAAACGTGTGTCTGGTGAATAAAGGTTTTTTTTAATAGTGAAGAATTATACCACACTTGACTGAAGACACATTTACATTAATGGAAATACAATTCAATTTTAAAGGTAATATTATACAAATAAAAATAAAATCTTTAATGTATTAAAATATGTAGCTAACGCCAATGTTGTTTACAGTTTACCAAGCTACAATATATTAAAAATTAGTTATTAGCTTATATAATGGTTTCAGAAACAATATTTTAGTTAAAGTTTTATAAATAAAAATTTTAATGCTAGCTTCAAAATTAATTACATTCGTTTGAATGAGAAACTTAAAGTACCTAGTAATTTTACATTTTAAAAAGGACAGTATATTACCCTATTATAAAAGATCATATAGTTCTTACCTTTATCTAAACGTTACTAATATTCATTGACCAAAAATTGCCGAAACATATTTAAAATATCATGCTTGTCTAGGCCTAACCCATTAACCAACAGTGTGAGTGCGCAATAGTGTGGCGCATGAATAATAATTATTGTTTTAAGTTTGAAGAGACTATGGACAATAAAAGTGTTGTGCTTGGAAACAACCAAGGTCTTTCTATGAAGGGAAGAGGAAACATGAAAATAAATAAAAATTGATCGAAGGTAATTGGTGTGGTGACTCAATCATCACAAATGTGTTGTACATTCCTGAACTAAGAACAAGTCTTTTATATAAAGGTATAATAAACTGGAAAAGGAATGAAGATTCTTAAGAAAGATAAATATGCATATGTTTACGAAAACGGTAAACTAGTAGCAAATGCGGTCCGTGAAACCAACAATCTATTTCGGATATTATTCCGTATAGTGATCCGATATCAAGAAGTAGGCCTAATTTTAAACTGTGAGTGGTAATCTAAAATTGTGGCACGAGAAACTTAGACATATAAATTAGAGAACTCTGAGTGAAATGGTCACCAAAGACTTGGTTGAAGGTGTCAATATTAATAACCTTGAAGATTTTTTCTGTGAGTCGTGTCAGTATGGTAAACAGTACAGGTTACTGTTTTCACCCTCAGAGCATGCCAAGGCCAAACCAGGTGAACTCATTTATAGTGACGTATGTGGTCCAATGTTAACACCATCAGTTCAGGGTGCTAAATATTTTGTATTATTTAAGGATGACTGTTCGGGCTATCGTGTTGTATTTTTTTTAATCAAGCATAAGGCAGATGTTGTGTGTTTCAAAGATTTTACAAAGATGATCAAGAATAAATATGAATACTCTATTAAGACCCTACATACTGACAATAGGACAGAATATTGTAATCAGGGAGTGAAAGCGTTTATGTCAAAACATGGAATTGTGTTTGAAACAACGGCACCTTATACTCCTGAGCTAAATGGTAGAACTGAACGTGACATGAGAACCATAATGGTAAGTGCACATTCAATGTTAAATTTAAAAAATATACCAACATATTTATGGGGAGAGCCAGTAAACAAATCCGTTTATATTCTAAACAAGACTCCAAGCACCAAACTTGACGCTCTATGAAATGTGGATTGGAAAAAGGACTGTGATGTCACATCTAATAATCTTTGGTGATGAGGCGTACATGCATGTAGCAAAGGAAGTGCAAAACAAACTGGTGCCAAAGAGAAAGAAACTCATCCTTGTAGGATATCATGGAAACTCAACCAACTATAGTTTGCGGGCCAAAGTATACGGAAAATTACATTATCAAGAAATGTGATTTTCAATTAAATCTCAAGAAGTTTCATTCCTCAAAGAAACACCGTAGTCCCAGTAGTGATAGAAAACACACATCATTCCGATCAAAGAATTCAGCAGGAGGACGCAGACCCTCAACATTCCGAACAGAACGATGAAGAACCTGAACACATTGAAGCAAATTATGAACTGCGACCAAGAGATGTCATCAGGCCTCCCAAACGCTATGAAACCGACCTAGTGGAAATAGATGTACCACCGACCTGAGAGGAAGCCATGAAGAGTTCTGATGAAGGGCAGTCGACTGATGCAATCAAAGAAGAACTGGATGTGCTGGAAAATAACAACACCTGGCCGTTAGTATCATTACCTCCTGGTAAAATTGCTATAGGTTCAAAATGGGTCTTCAAAGTTAAGCGCACCGGAGACTGAAACATTTCACGATATAGATCAAGGCTATGCGCTAAAGGTTTAGCACAAAAAGAAGGGGTCGACTACAATGATATCTACTATCCCACAGCACGGTATGACTCTTTACGAGTCCTACTCGCTATCGCGCCTCAACACAACTTGGATATCAAGCAGTTTGATGTGAAAACTACATTTTTGTATGGTGAAATCAAGAAAGATATCTACATGTTTCCACCAGATGGAACCAATATTGACTAAAACCTTGTCTGCAAGTTTAGAAAGTCACTATAAGGCCTCAAACAATCATCACGTTGTTAGAACGGAAAGTTGGACGGTTTCCTGAAAATGTTTGGATTCAGCCAAAGTACTGAAGATAAATGTGTTTATAGAGGTGAGTTCAATGAAACAAAGGTTCTACTTGCATTATATGTTAATGATGGACTGATCATGGCTGAAAACAAAATTGAACTACAAGTTGTACTCGATAAACTGAAGATATTATTTGAAGTCACAATCAGTGAACCAAATTACTTTGTTGGTCTGGAAATAAAACTAAATAAAGTGAACGGATCAATAGTTTTACATCAGGCCATCTATATCACACAAATAATCAAGATATTCAATCTTGAAGACTCTAAGCCAATCAGTGTGCCTGCTGATTTACACACTCACTTGAGTTCAAACAAAGGGGAAAATGCAGAAATAAAAGTACCCTATCGAGAAGTTGTTGGCAGCTTGATGTTTGCTGCAATAGTTAGTCGGCCAGACATTATGTACACGGTTGGAAACGTGAGTAGATATTTGTCAAACTATGGACCAAGTCATTAGAATGCAGTCAAACGCATCTTAAAATATTTAAAAGGCACATCCAGCTATGGTTTTGAATTTACGAGGAGCTATAATCCACCCTCATTAATTGGCTTCTCGGACTCTGACTTCGCGAACGATTTAGACACCCAACGTTCCACAACTGGATACCTCTTTCAATTGAGGAAAAGCCCTATAACATGGGCTAGTCAACGTCAACAAACCGTTTCTCTTTCTACTACCAAAGCTGAATACATTGCTGCATCGACTGCGGCCAAAGAAGTAATCTAGCTTAGACATCTTCTACTTGACATTGGAGAGGCTACAGTTCTAGCAGTTGATAATCAGAGTGCAATGCATCTTGTACGAAACCCAGAGTTCCACAAGAGAACTAAACACATAGACATACATTATCACTTCATACATGAGAAGTATGAAAACGGTGAGATTGACATCAAGCATGTGCCCTCTGAAGGCCAGCTAGCGGGTATACTAACCGAACCTCTTCCACGGGATCGTTTTCAGACACTCCGTGCTGCAATTGGAATAACAAAACTGGAATGCTAATAAATCCTTCTCATTGACATTAATATGTATATAAAGTTGTTTATTATGTTTTGTTTTTGAAGCTAATTAGTAATTATACTTAATTAAGCTATATTTCTAACCATTTGTATGACTGTATACAAGCATTCATTTAGTGATAGTGTCGAAACCTATTTAAAATATCATGCTTGTCTAGGCCTAACCCCTTAACCAACATTGTGAGCGCGCAATAGTGTGACGCATGAATACATCATTTAAAACTGCCCTTCTTTTGGCGTCATGTAACAGTCATGTTGTACAATTACCGTGTGCGTTGTGTTAAATAAGAATAGTGCGTTCCAAACCTCAATTATAGTCTTACCTAATAAAAATGAAACCTGGTTTATTATTGATTGAAAAGGCGAATGCGTTATCGTCATTGGTCAGTTTTTAAAAAAACACCGTGTCAGCAGCCACCAATTCTATATAGAAAATGGCTGGTGCCACGTCTTGTGTCATAAGACACGGTATTGATTAAATACAAATATATTAGTAAAGCACTGTCACATAATTGGTCAATCACAGTCATCTGGGTTATTGTCCACTCTAGAGCTATCTACGAAGTAAATGTAATAATGTTAAATATCCTTTTATAGTGTATTAAATTATTTACCAATTATAATAGGAGGTAATTTGAGTTAAATCGACCGTATTGACGATACAACGTGATAAGCTTAAAAGTTGAATTAAATAATTGATAGTTGTGTAAATATTCGTTACCGTTAATTATGTGTTTCCAATAATTAGATACCTATAGTATATTCTTATACCCCATTCTATTAGCTTCATAATAAAAAAGAATCACCACTCTATCTTAAATATTAACAATTTTACAGAATTTTAAAGTATGTTTCAGAGTTTAAAGTTGCCGTTTTACAAAATGGTGGATATTGGTGTGATGGCCGATATTTATAGAATGATATCGAATATATTCCTTTTCTATAGACCCCAAGGAACATAAAAATCATAGTGAAACTTTGTCCCCCCCCAAGTGATACCAACCACCCAATTTTAAGACACCTGACTCATGCACTATTTATTGCTCATCTCTAATAGGTTCTCTTCAATAGTTACATAGCTATACAGATAGGTAGTTAGGTAAACGACAATTTCGTTTAGTAAAGTACTTGTGCACTGGTAACTGTTTTGTTTATGAATGTACATACTATGTGGGAACCTTAAATACAATTTACAAATATTATACACATTAATGAACAACAGCCAACAAAGTAGCTCTCTATCTAGGTACATACCTATTATAAGACAACCTTTTATTATTAAATATATTAATGTTCTACCTTGCAGCCTTTGCACCGCAAAATTCAGCACTAATATAATTACTATTCGGGGCAAAATAACTTGCCATCATAGTTATATCTTTTTTAGGCAAGTTGTCCGATTGACCACGAGCAAATCCCTTCCCCATTATTAATCCAGGCATTCTAAAATACAATAAAAACAACTATACAACAGTTTCTTCCATACGTTTAGTCGGCACTGAACTAGTTTGGCCCAAGGAATGTCGAAGCGATGCGGATAGGATGAAGCCAAGCGGTCCTTAACCGAGCGAAACAGAGCTACGGATATTGGGGTGAGGTGAAACGTTTTTACTATATTTTATGGTCTTATAACTTCGTATATACGTATCACATCAACTTGGAATGAAAACTGTTGTATTTTTAGCAATGGATTCTGTAGTTGTTTAATGTAAAAATCAATTTAAGTACGATCCAAGATTATTTCTAACCGTTGACTTTAAAAACTACTGTGTGACATGACATGACTGTGAAATGTTATCAATTTCAAAAAATTACAATACGTTGGGAAAAGTTTTATACAAAGTTTAATTCTTTTCATGTCAGTGTACAACCTAACTCGTATTCGCGTACCACTGGGTGGCTTGCGTGCCATTGATTTGTCATCCCTGGACTATACTGACATTCCTATCCACTAGCCCTCACAAGTAAAACCATCACACTTATAAAACAAGAGCGTTATTAGTACAAGTAAGAATACATAATAAATTTGTATTAATAAAACTATAATAAAAATGTTTCAATACCATTGATGCCTCTCCTGGTGGTTCGTTTACAATCCAGGTGAAACCTTTTTTAAGGCTTGACATTTTTATATAATTATTTAAATAACACTATTTATTACATTAGCAACAAACAACAAGCTACTAATATCACACACTGACTCAACACTCTGCTATAACTAGTAATGCGGGGCTGTTCAGATTTGGTAAATGGTTTCAAAATGCTCATAGTTACAAAATAATTACAGAAAAACGAACGAAGTGTTACTGAGAAATCAACCCTTACGTGTATAATGACATGGCTTTTAGCATTATTATTATTATTATTATTATTATATGGATTTACTTTTTATGGCATTTTCTGATTCCTTATACGGATGATAATTACTATAATATTAGGAGTTGTAGGTTTAAACTACCTTAATAAAATCGATCAAAAATAAAGCTTTAATTATTACTAGGCCTATTATTTTGTGGTGAGCCAGATAAGTTGGGACCCCACAAACGAAGTTTGTCCAGGGCCTCACGTCTGCTTAGGCTAACCTTGTGTATATCCAAGACACGTTAAGGATTTCTTAAAGTGGTTGTCTAAATCAATAGTTCTCAACGGGTGTTGTGATTTAAAAATGTATGAGGTGCATCACAAAAACTCGACAATTTTAGAAATAATACATAAACATATTTTAAATCAACAATAATTTTTAGGATAAAATAAGATTAAAATATTCTAAAACTCTACTATACCTATTTACTCCATGGCACTAGAAATTTGAAAGTTTATTTTCGCAATTACAAAAGTACACCACATATCAAAAGCTTCAAGATATTTATCTTACAAATAATATAATGACTCAAGTCTAAGAATTGAGTAATTAATGGGAAACTTGATTTTGTTGTTTCATACACCACAATTCATTTACTGTTTGAATAGAGGACCAACAGACCCGTATTTTATTGTTCATTAAATTAAAAGTTTATGTACGGGAATGCACATTGCATTTTGAACTTTTTATTTTGCTACATTGGTATTATTGTATACTTTGTTTGGTAAACATCGAATTGAATTTCTAAATAGTTTTATGTTTATTTGCTGCATTTTAAGAAAAACAGATGATTTTTCAAATTATTGTATCAGATTTATTGACTATAGTGATAGCGTGATTAGCATTGTGCTTTTTTCAATGGTTAAACATTCAAGGTAAATTTAGGGTTCATTTTAATGTTATATTTAATAATCAGGCGTTACACACTCTAAAGACTTGCTGTATCCTAATTCTCACCCTGTGCTATCGCTTTGATATGTACCCTTGTCAAGTGCATCCTCACCTACCATTTATTATCACCAAAAGTAACAAATTGTTTATTAGCAAGGTGACCTGGTGGTCTAGGGGTAAGGGGTCAAGACTTCTATGCTGGCGGCCGGGGTTCAATCCTCGGTCCCGGCAAAGATTTATCTGATTACCAAACCCTTCCTTCACCTCTGACAAGACATCTTGTGAATGTGAGGAATGCCAGGCCTCCACCGTGGTTCGGATTCCACGTTAAACTGTAGGTCCTCCATTTCATCTCACAATCACCCTACCATTACACATGAGCGTAAGTGCGTATAACCCTAAGGGGTAGTAAGACGCGGTGCTAATAATAATAATAATGTATTTACCTGTGTACAGTGTTTGTTAGGAGTGTAACATGTGAATACAGGTCCTTGTGTACTTACATTATTTTTTCAGGACTCGAAGTAAAGTTGTGTTTCTAGTGCTAGCAGCAATAATTCTCTACAATGAATACATTAGTTATTCACTTCAGAAGTGGTTCATATGGCCAAGGTTTTACTGTGATAGCTCATCGAAATGCTTGAAAATGTTGTTAGTTGCCGACCCACAGATTCTCGGAGAGCAATACGAGTCAAACTTTCCTAAGGGAGTCCTTAGCAGATGGGACAGCGATAGGTAAGAGATTGGGTAATTTTTCTTGTATGATTTGCTAATCTCCATACACACATAATATGTGAATATATATTCTCTTTAAATTTTACCTTCCTCATCTCCACCCAATTAGTTTAATTAAACTCCTATAATTTGCATAATACGATTGATTTCATTTCTATAAACTGAGGTTTATTGTTTTTCTAGTTAGATGGAGGTGAGGTAATGACTGTGTGAGGTTGTTACAAGACCTATAAAAATGGACATTTTAGAGAAACAAATTGTAATTACAAAAATAAATTAAAGTTAACAAATGTAGTAAATGTTTTTGAAACAGTTCAAACTTCTGCCACCAGAATGTATCACTATCCACAGCAGAAAAAAATGTATCTGTTAATAGATGTGCAGGTCAATAGTAAAAGTAAAAAGAGAGGTATCTTCATATAAATACCAAATTAAGACATAAATAAACAAAAAAATACCATTCTCTTAAGGGTTAGGCAAGGAATATTGCATATAGCTTAAAAACAATAACTTTATAGGCCTAGGCCTAGTCGATCCATCCTCACTAACTTTCTCCACACTTCCCTAGCCTTGTATACTCTCTTGCTCCAACATCATCCATACACCAAGTCACACATGCTCTTTTAGTCTTAGAACTGTTAATGTTTATCTTTTTCACACATTCATCTACAACATTTAGTCACGTCTCACATGATCTGCCTCTTCCTTTTGATCCAAACACTCTACCTTCATATATTTGCTTCATCACTCGACCCACACTCATCCTCTCGACATGCCCGAACCAATGTAAAATGCTTATTTCACATTTACTTATTGGATTTCCTTTCAAATCACACTCCTTCAGCACCCATTCATTAATAACTTTGGCCATAAGATTTTTTTTCACATACATTATTTAGATATCTAATTCCAACCACCTTCACCTTTCTCTTGTGTTTCTCCTGATAAACCCACGCGTCACATCTGTAAAACAATGTTTACGTCAATTCTGTCATGGGTACTTCTTTGGCTACCAAGCTACTTCATTCTACGTAACTGTCTCTGAGATGCATTCACCCATCTGTCGATTTCACAATCTCTCTTTCTAGTTTTACAGAACATTCTGCTCAGAGGTACAAAATCATTCACTTGTTCAAATTGTTGTTTCATTTATACTAAGATGACAATCATTTCCTGATCTGTCCTTATCAAAAATAGTTACTTTACTCTTGAATACATTTATATGAAGATCCATTCCACCTGTCGCCACATGCCCACATTTGTGTTGAGGGAGAGTAAAACAATTTTTGGGAGAAAAAACCCCCACCTCAGTACACCTGGCTGGGATTCGAACTGCGATGTCCCTGTAATTGGCAGTCTAATATAACACGAGATTAGGTAACGCCTTAGATCATGTGGCGATTGAAGCAGGTGGTAAGATCATTGTTCACTCACAATAACATGGAGGATCTCGGTCGGGTGAACTGGGGGTGGTTTTTACTAAATGGTTTTCCACTCTCCTTCCACTCAAATGTGGGTTCACTTCCTCTAAATTCAATATTCCCAATTCCTAATATATTAAATTAATTAGTACTTAAGCGTATAGCCAGAATGGGTTGTAAGATGTGGTGCTAAATAAAAAAAACCCATGAAGGATGGTAAAATTACAGTAATAAATCATATGTGAAAAAAAACTGTCCGAGATTTGAACCTTGTCTGCCCAATATCTAAAAATAATAATAATAATACTTTTATGAGTGTGATTCTGATACCTAGCAATCTGTTACCACTGGTGTGGAGACGACCAATAGTTTTCTGCGTGGTAGGACTAGTTTTAAAAGGACAAAGTTGGATGTTTAATGGCGATCTATGCTCGGATCTTGTCAGATAAATGTGCCATTTCTCTTATTAAATGGAAGATAACAAATTTATCGAGAATATATTGCCATCTTTAGAGCAACTTTTTTTTTCTTAGCACTGCATCTTACTACTTGTTTGGGTTGCATACATCACACATATGTACTAATTATGCTAACGTGTTAGGAATGAAGAAGGTTGTTTAGTTTTAGAGGACGTGCACCTGCACTTGCATGGAAGGCGAGTGGAAAATTATTTAGAAAAAAACCCATCCTCCGTACACCTGATCGGGATTCAAGCCTCAAACCCCCTATCTAGTCTATTGCGATAGCGACTCCGTAGACCATGTGGCCACCGAGGCCAATTAATCAGGTATGTTTGTATTTCAGGTACCTAACCAAAACATTCCACAAAGCTGTGTCACACCTGAGGCCTGATGTGATAGTGTTTCTGGGAGACATAATGGACGAAGGGAGCATAGCCAAGGATGACGAATATGACAGATACCTCTCACGATTTTATAACATTTTCCATCCTGATCCCAGATACAAGGTAGGTATGTTATGTAACTTAACCAATGATCACAAATGCAGCTTATAAAGCATTTTTTCAGCTCATTTCCAAAAATAGACCATCACGAAACAGGGTGCGTACTTATTTTCCTCTACTGTTAAAACAAGTTTTAGGG
>CABFOV010007107.1:0-18423 GCA_902141375.1 Timema poppense | reverse complement strand
GGGGGGTTAGGTTCATCAATTCATCTCATCCAGTTCACCTCCCATCAAAGCCCCCCTTATAACTCAATCCTCCCACCCCCCCTTCAAACCACTCAACCGGGATAGAATTCAACGAGGGAAGTTGATGCAATTTTTTTGTTTTGTTTTCTAAAAACATATCAACCATGAATATTTTGAGTTCTTATTTCCCTCTCTCTGCTATTGTTTTTATGGCACTTATTTTTCTTAAAGAAACTTTTTAATACATCAATTAATAGAAGAAAGGGGGTAGAAAGGTTTTATAGAAAATGAAGCTCTTTACTTTTGGTTGTTATTGAAAAGTAGCAGAAATGGATAGGGGATGAAAAAAAGAGAAAATGGAATGGAGGTTCTAGGGTAGAGGAAGATTGCACTTGTTTTTTTTTCTCAAAAGAATTTGGTTGAATCTCTTTTTGTTAGATTCATTTACAAAATAATTGGATATACCTCTTCCCTTACCCCCCACCCACACTTTAATCCTTGATTTTCATTTGCCCATAAAAACATGGCTACCTACCAGTTTCGATAAAGAGCAAATGTGGCCATTCTTGATTTAATGCTTGAATGCAGAGCTTGAAGAAAGCTTTTAACAGCCTTATTTACTTACGGATTTTATTTTGTACTTTATTGATTTTCGTAGATATTTGATTGTTTATTTAAATTGTATCATTGATTAGATTTAATTTTGGTCCTTCTTTGTGTGTATGTAAATGTCGCAAAGTAATTTGGAAGGATTATCACGTCGTTTGAATTAATTTCTAGGTCGTTGGGTGCGATCATTGGGTCATTAGGTTGGATTGTTGTGTCGTTAAGCGGCATCAAAGGTCGTTAGAAGGGGTCGTCTGGTTTCACCTTGAGAGTCTTTGATTCAATTCTTGTGCGTCTTAAGTCTCTAATTCTTTACTTTTTTATTGGACCATATATTTGACCTGTGTCCATTTTCGAACACTTATACTCTTAAGTACTATTAAAAGCTTAAACAATATGAATAATAAGAAACAGCATTGAATGTGTTGAGAACCGGTTATGAGAAGTCGTTTTATAAAATACTTACACTGTAAAAACCTTTGTTTAACTATTTTTTTGTTAATTAATCAAACAGCCAAAGCTATTATTATGCGTTTTAGTGGGGATTACTCCATCTAGATATCATATTCTGAAAATTGAAATATGACACCTAGACACGGGAATAGAACCCGGGACCTTTGGCTTAGTACCCCAATACTCTTACCACTGAGCTATCCAGGATATGATATCTAGATGGAGTACCAAGTCAAAGATGGCTGAGTTATCTAGTAGCTCGTGATCTTAATAAAAATCACACATTTGTAGCAGACGATTTACACACGTCCATCATAGACTCTGCCTTAAAATATAAGTGAAGAATGACCCTGGTTACGAGACGAATCCTGGATAGCTCAGTGGTAAGAGCAGTGGCGTACTAAGCCAAAAGTTCTGGGTTCAATTCCCATGTCCAGGTGTCATTTTTCAATTTTCAAAATATATTTTGTTATTAGTTTTATTTATTAAAATGATTGTCTCCTAGATGAATCACTGCTGTATTTCCAGTTGATTTCCCCTTATCTTCTTAGGACAATTGTGGCTACATTCAATCTAAACTATGTCTTACATATCACTACACTGTTAGTATGATTAAACGATTATAACTTTGATGGGTAGTAATACTTGGTGAAAAAATAAAAGAAGCTTTTGAAATGAAAGGTTTGAATTTTTAAAAAAAAACTGGGAAGAAATAATAAATGGAATCAATTTGTCATTGCGTTTCATCAACCTTTTTTGAATTTTTCATCAAGGCTACGTCAACTTTTCATTTATCATCGAACTATTGACTAAGATGGACTAGGTTACTGTTGAAATGTCAACATTTGCATAGCGAGTGAGTGAGACAGTGAGTAGCGACTGGCATTGATGATAGAACGGATAACAGCCTACCAACAACCCATCAATCAATCAATCAATCCATCGGTTGACCACCGGGGAGGGTTATGTTGGCGCTACAGGCCCACCAAGGCTCGTCTTAAGGCGGCATCACAATGTCCTATTTATTTTTATATAAAAGAAAAATACAAACACACATTCACATACATACATACATACATACATACACATAGGTGACCTGGCGGTCTAGGGGTAAGGTGTCAGACTTCTGTGTGGGCGGCCGGGGCTCAATCCTCGGTCGCGGCAAAGATTTATCTGATTACCAAACCCTTCCTTCACCTCTGACAAGACATCTTGTGACTGTGGGGAATGCCATGCCTCCACCGTGGTTTGGATTCCACGTTAAACTGTAGGTCCTTCATTTCATCTCACTATCACCCTACCATTGCACATTAGCGTAAGTGCGTATAACCCGAACGGGTAGTAAGACGCGGTGCTAATAATAATAATAATAATATACTTAGAAAAAAAATTACTTCACCATCAACATTCCAAACTTATTATATAATACATTTTAGTAGCTATAATTAAATCTTGTAATTGACCTTTATAAAGGGTTACATGGGGTTTGTAGGGTTTCTGACTCGGCGTCTGGGGTTTATTTACCGGCCCGTGTTCTGTCAACTGCGGACCACCTCCGTGGTACTTCTTTAGTGGTTGCCTACCCCTGACTGGTGACCTGAGGCACTCACGAGTGAAGTTTTGCCGAGTCGCATGCCAACTTGGATACCCCTGAGGTTCCACGTGGAACGTGTGGTCACGCGTGTCGTCAGACTCACAGAGACCGATAAGTGATACATTAGATTTTTTCCTCCGAACTTAACTTCCAAGGATGCGGACAAATGAAGATTGACTTTAGGTGGAACTATCCGAGGTAGTGACCGCTAGGGACTGTCGGCGAACCCGTGTGACTCCTGTGTCTACTGTAGGGAGCATTAGCTTGAACCTATTTGCATATTAATCTTGTTCTTTCAGCGCGGTGGCCACTAGCAGCTCATAATTTGTTTTAGTATATCGTGACCTGTATTGGTTTCTTGTTGGTTAGTTATTAGGACTGAACTATTATTATCATTATTATAGTTCTTACGGATTATGTGTGATAGTGTTGATTTAGCTATTCGTATTATTATTATTATTATTAGGTTAAGCCTTCAGGCCAATGGAAATCCCTTTCAAACATAAATATGGGCTCTCAACGTTGAATATTTATTTAATTTGGAGTAATTTTATTAAGTGTTAAGTTTAAGCTCTATGAACGTTGCTGATGATTGGCCCATTAGACTTGTGTATCAGATTAAGGCTCATACCGTTTTGAAGTTGTTTAGAATTACTTTCTTGTGTGTAATAAAATTGGAGTTATCCCTTGATTACTTTTGAATTTCATCCTAATTACCTATGATTATAGATTCCGATATGGTTAATCTATAGAGTGGTTAGATATGGATACTTAATAATAGCTGGGAGAATGCCTGCCCAGAGGAATAACCGTATAATACAATATAGCTATTCTTATTTTTCTTATTTTTGTAGGTACTCCTAACTTATATGAGTCATGTTCATTTTGTGAATTATTACAGTAACACTAGGGAAAAAATTTCATGGTTTGAATAAACATTAGTCTACATTTTTTTTTGCAGATTTGATCTTGGTAAATACATTAGGGCCTATGGATATAATATTTATTGATGGTTTAAGTAAAGGGCTGAAGTTTATCCCTGTATGAACGGTCACTTGGTCTGCCTTACTAAGGGAGTGTTAATTTTCCACTTTTCATCTTGCGAATGAACGAATTTCTCGTTATAGTTCATGTGCACTACCGCCAACGAAGTGGCGCCCAGCAGTCAGAACTCTCATGGGACGATCTTGAATTTAGTGTGACCGTTACCAAAAGCTCCATGACCCCACCCTTCTCCACTGCTGCAACCCGTGAATGTTATAATACATATACACGTACACATACTGTAGCATGTCAATTAGAGTGATTAGACATCTACAATTAAATATTGAAAATTTGATAATTTATGACGACAGAAACGAAAGAAAGAATTAATATCAACATATTTATGAGTCATCTGCTTCAAGATTTATTTTTCGTGACTGGATGAAGTCAAATATATAATCCTGATTTTACCGAGGGTGAAACACTCGGTTTTTAAGATACGTTAAATTTTGATAAATACTGTGGCAGATTCTAAAGAAGAAATCTAAACTGACATATTTAGTTATAATACGCTTTAATATCTACTCACCATATTAAGATGTTCTTCGATTCCCTCGCCATCCTGTTTTGAGAAAACATTCAAGATCAACATCATGGCGGCTTCAACACGTGCTTTCTCTTCTACTTTTGATGCGCAAAGAAGTGTATAATGAACTGGACCCAGCGACCAGCTGCGCTCAGAGTTGCCAAGCGGCGTTTCAACGAACCTTACTTTCCCCTCACCCCGCAATTTGTTCTCCCTCCCTTGATCCCCTTTCATCTTGCTTTCATCCGTCTATCTCTCTGTCTCTCTCTCTCTCTCTGATTCTTAGTCTCTCAACTATTTTGTTTTGTTCCGTACAAGTCAGATTTGAGGGTATAAAAAGGCTGTTCTTCAGTTTCACGATATATCAATCTGTCACAAAGTAGCTCCAAAGAAGGGACCCCTGCTAACTTACTCAAACGATGGAACCATACAGTATTGGGCGTGGGATCCACAGCCGTGCCGTCCAGGAGAATGTTCAGCCATTACATAAGTATCCTGTCGTCGTTTTCAAGTCTATTTGACTTTAAAGTCTAGTCTTTGTAAAACTAGACAATGTCTGTCAATACATTCTGATTGATAACTTTTATGTTGTGATCTTTATAGTCGAAAGCGACTTTCATTTTGTATACCTTTCATATTCAGTCGAATTGACTGTAAAACTATCTTAAGTCTTTCAGAATTCTAAATTATGATGTTTATTTAATTTGTTGCATGAAGTGACCCTATGACTAAGGGGTCAGTCAAAATGACTCGTATATGTAGCAAGTCCTTCTGACTCGGTATATTAGTCCTAGCGGTTATTGTTCTCTTGTACAGTTTCAAAATATGAGCCTTCTGCTCTAGATGTAAGAAAGACTTAATTCTAAATCCTGCTGGTCCACACAAGACTGGTCAATGTTTCTCATGACGCCGTGGACGTCATGTGCATTTGTTCATATTTAGTACGGCTTCAACCAGGTTGTCCCTCCTTGTTTAAATCCCTGTTTGGGGTTTTTATTTAGTTCTATATTTTGAGTCGGGCAGGTAGTCACGCTTCACATGTGGTATTAGCTTGGGTGTGTAAGCCGCGGAACTCCGCTTGACTCATAGTGGGGTCCGCTCAGATAATACCGTCTTTCTCTTTGCCCGCTTTGGACGCCTACAGTATCTTTATGGCTATTAGGCATGATTCGTGTTAGTGTTGCACCCCTGAGAGGTGAATCACTATATGTTTGTACTATTGAATGCTCCGGCAGAACCAATAGGGAAATAGACCAGCCATAGTACTATTTTTGTTGACACCTGTCTATTAGCCATCAAACAATGTAATAAACATACCTTTCTTTTGCTTCTTAAGATCCAATGACTCTTAAGTTCTTACGTTATAGTTCCAATCAAGCGAGATTGATTAAATTACAAATGTGTCCAAATCCTAGATGTATATGATTTTTATTAATTTTCATTAATAATCACCTTACTGCTTTCTCTTCTGGAAACACCAAACTGTAGCCTGGCTCCAGCCCAGCTTTTGTTATTACTGTAAGACAATAACCTTTTGTCTATTTGATTTGAACAGACTTAAATCTAGTGTTCATGTATTCATGTTGTAAACTTAATATTTAATCCTGTTATAATACATCTATTTGCTATCTCAATTGTTCAATCTATTTAACATCATGTCACATTGTCTTAGTTTACATTCCCCTAGTTAGGGTCGGTATGTAGAAATACGTACACACACACACACACACACACACACACACACACACACACACACACACACACACACACACACACATATATATATATGACGTTTCTTTACGGGGTTGGCAAGAAACTGCATATAGCTCATAAAACTACAACTCTGTACTTAATCTATCTTCACTAACTTTCTCCACACTTCCCTATCCTTGCATACTCCCTTCGCTCTAACAACATCCATACACCGAGTAATACAAGCTCTTTTATTCTTAAAAAAAACTCCTAATGTTTCTCTCTTTCTCACATTTGTCTTCAACATTTAACCACGTCTTTACATGTTCTTTCCTTTCCTTTTGATCCACACTAATCCTCTCAACATGCCTAAACCAACGTAAGACGCTTCTTTCTCATTGACCTGTTGGATTCCCTTCAAAACCACACTCCTTCAGCACCCATTCATTAACGAAACTGTCCATACGAGCTTTTCCACACACATTTCTTAGCTATCTCATTCCAACCTCATTCACCTTGGACTTGTGTTTATCCTGACAAACACACGCTTCATATCCATAAAACAATTATTTTATAAAATAAATGGTAGAATATTTTACACCAATTTTGATGGAATGTGTTAGAGCTGGCATCAGCAGACGTATGACATTGGGAAAACCTTGTTTATGGTTCAACCAGTGATATGACTCACTCCTTCCCTATAAAAAATATAACATTAAAATAAAATTGAGATTTTTTTTTATTATTACAATAGTTTGAACCAATATACACATTCTCAGCCTTATAAGTTATCAAAAAGTTCCCTAAAAGGTAAATAAATGTATTAATTATTGCTAGAAGCCGCCTTAAAAAAATACATACGAGGGTTGGCTTACCACCAACTCTTCTTTACATTGTATTTGCCAACTAAATGTATCTGTACAGGCCTAAACATACAAAGAACATCCTCGCCAAGCTTGGATAAATGCGTTAGTACATTCAAAGTTTCCCTCCTGTGCTGAGGGTCCGAGGTTCAATCCTCGATCCCGGCACTGATTTATCCGATTACCAAACCCTTCCTTCACCTCTGACAAGACGTATATTAATCACAACTTGTGAATGTAGGGAGTGCCAGGCCTCCACTGTGGTTCGGATCCCACGTTAAACTGTAGGTCCTCCTATTTCATCTCACAATCACCCTACCATTGCACATTAGCGTAAGTGCGTGTAACCCGAACGGGTAGTAAGACGTGGTGCTAATAGTAATAATAATAGTTTCCCTCAACTAATAAAAAGCCTACAGCGATGAATAAGCCATCAGTGTATTTGTTACAGACTTCTGACATAGCATACTCAGCTGACGTTAAAACACATGTTTTTTTAAATTTAAATTAAAAGAAAAATCTTACAATATATTTGTATCAATTACCGAAAATAAACTCTCTTCGTTATTTTGTGTATATACTTGGCTGAGTATTTAATTTCAACAACCCAACAAATAACTAAACAATTAATTTTTTAGGGGCTAAGGGGGGGGGGAGGGGGGGGGGTTGGGCAGGGAATGTGTAAGGTTGAATGTGCGAAAGTTTCGCAAGGGCTTACTGGTGTGTTTTTTTAAAATTTATTTCTTGAACGTTTCAAATTATTTTCTTCTCTCCTTCAATCTACGTTGTCTTAAAAATATAAGAATTGGCTTAACGCGCTATACTCTCGTGATAGACTAGACCACCGATGACGGGAAGATTGATGTTCGAGTCTTGGTCAGGTGTTCCAAAATTGTTTTTTTTATCCCTCCCTTCACGCAAATGTGAGTACACCTCATATATACATGAATATCCTTCCTAGTACCAAAAACAATTAGTTTAATTAGTACCATAATAGCTTATAGCCTGAACGTGTATTATGTATGACATGGTGCTAAAGAAAACCTGAATTCGTTTAAATTACTTTCGGTAAATTGGTACAATTTGTAGAAATTGATAGTTTTGGAACCTAATATTGAGCCTGCTTTCTCAAATCTTAGCGAGTGTGCTTCTTACCACAATCCTATCATAGCTTTGCAAGCTACTATATTTTATGAAATTTCATGCTTTAGGCCAACATTTATTTGGAAGAAAACGCCACAAAGATCCGTATTTTTTCGACAGTACTTGAAAAGAGAGAGGCTATAATAAAAGAGGACAGCAGGGAGAGTTGTTCTCTAGTTGTGGAGACCTGCTATGGAGAAGATAAGTGCCCTTGAAATGTAATGAAGTTTTGTACAGACAGTATTTTATACCCATTGTCACATATGTGGCAGAAATATGGACATTGAATGAAAGAGAGACAAGGAAAGTGGAGGACATGGGAATGAAGTTTGTAAGGAGCATGTTAGCTGTCACGAGGATAAACTAGATTAGGAATTAAGTTATAGGGGCAAGAGTGGGGGAGGGGGGTTACAAGGAGTATGTGAGATAGTATAGGAAGCAAGATTAAGACGGTATTGGCATGAAGTAAAGATGTTGGAGTACATGAGATAGTAGAGGAAGTAAGAGTGAGATGGTATGGACATGTAATGAGGATGTTGGAGTACATGAGATAGTAGAGGAAGTAAGAGTGAGATGGTATGGGCATGTAATGAGGATGAAAGGAGAGAGAACCAAAGAGAATGATTAGGATGAAGTATGTATGGAAAAGACCACAAGAGAGGCCAAGAAAGAGATGGGAGGAGCGGATAATAGAAGCTATGCAAGCGAGAGGAGAGGAACGGAATAAATTAAATAACGAAGGGTGGTGGAAGGGCAGAGAAAGATGGAGCCATTTTACTAAACTGGCCCGGCCACAATTTAGATACAGTTGATGATTATGATGATTAGTTATTGAATATATACCATGGCCATCGTGGCATTTGAACAAAGAGAAAAAATATTTAAGTCAAATGCCGTCATGTTTATGACAGATATCCAAGAACTTTTGATACCACATGGGAATTGTGGACCATTGATATAAATATTAGCTACGACATAATCCATATTTAATTTGTTTTCTTCCTTATGATTAATTTTTTTTTAATCTCTCTTAAGAAACCCATTCAAAATGTAAAAGGCTAGACTTAAAACATATGCTCCTTCTAATACAGCACAACTTATTTTTAACTCAAAATAATTTTGGCTAATGACATATGTGCCTTTTACTGTGTAAAAAGCTTACAATTAAATTTAGACTTTACTCTACTAACAATATAATTAGGTACCAAAACAAAATCAATAAAATTGTATCACTGTCTGAATGAACAGCGTGACCTTTTAATGGATCGCCAAGCTCATGAGTTTGATAATAATGAAATGGCTTTATTATGAATAATTAAATAATTATTATTGTTTTCTTCCACAAAAGTACATGTCATGGCCTCCATGAAATTAGTGACGAGAAGAGAAATAATATATTTATTTTACAAGGCCTCCTTAACTCGTTATTGCGCCAAGGCTTGCAAGTCCACTTAATTTTCCGCTATAGTGCAACTGAATATATTATTATTATTATTAGCACCGCGTCTTACTACCCGTTTGGGTTATACGCACTTACGCTAATGTGTAATGGTAGGGTGATTGTGAGATGAAATGGAGGACCTACAGTTTAACGTGGAATCCGAACCACGGTGGAGGCCTGACATTCCCCACATTCACAAGATGTATTGTCAGAGGTGAAGGAAGGGTTTGGTAATCAGATAAATCTGTGCCGGGACCGAGGATTGAACCCCGGCCGCCAACACAGGAGTCTGACACCTTACCCCAAGACCGCCAGGTCACCAACTGAATATAATTTTTCACATTAATAAAAGTTGAAATTAACACACACCTGTGAATTAAAAATTACTACTACTTCTAATCAGAAAATCTTACTGAATATATTGTAACATACTAACAACTCTCTTTAAACAACCGTTTTAAACACCTAACATTACTCAAATAAACATACACATAAGCCACCCTTGTTTTGTTTGAATTCTCACGGCGTACCACTGGGGAAAATTACACGTATAACAGTTGGGAACCACTACTCTAAACTGTTCTTCTAATAGCGAACAGGCCATATAAAAGAGGGCTGCTCATGTATTGGTTGGCGAGGCATTTACCTAGTCATAAGCGGACCTTGCACTCGGTTTTTATGCTGAGATTAATAGACATACCTTCGACGTTTCAGGGTAGTACGACGTCACGTAAGGCTTGACATTTCTATCGAAACCAACCAATATATAAAAAAAACTGGTGAAATTTTACAAATAGTCACCTTTCAAACTTCAACATCGTGATTTTTATCTGTGCACTGCCCCTTAATATCCGTCTGGGCTACCCAAATATTTTCTTTGATAGACGGTGACCTGGCGGTCTAGGGGGTAAGGTGTCATACTTCTATGCTGGCGGCCGGGGTTCAATACTCGGTCCCGGCAAAGATTTATCTGATTTCCAAACCCTTCCTTCACCTCAGACAAGGCATCTTGTGAATGTGGGGAATGCCAGACCTCCACCGTGGTTCGGATTCCACGTTAAACTGTAGGTCCTTCATTTCATCTCACTTCACAATCACCCTACCATTACACTTTAGCGTAAGTGCGTATAACCCGAACGGGTAGTAAGACGCAGTGCTAATAATAATAATCATCTTTGATAGACCTAGGAGGAAGGAAGGGTATAATTTAGAGGAAGTGTACCAGCATTTTCTGGGAGGGAGAGAACACATATCTCGGCTTATGAAACGTTTGTTGATAAACAAAAAATAAGCTACCAATGTATGTTGGTTTATCTAAAAGTTCGCGGGTTGCATGAAATCACTGATTAAGCCAAAAGTTTTGAGGTGAATGCGACTCGAAACATGCTACCACCAAAGCCGGTGTCGATAAACAAGTCATTAGTACGAGTGATCTTACGGTAACTAATTTCATAAATTATTTATTTAGATGCTTTCAAAAAACTATTACCGCTTGTTCGTGACAGACAGACAAACATGGCGTCACCACGTGATCGAGCTATACCGAAGGAGGGGCCGATACTTGTTGTTCTGTAAACAGTAGATCTTGCTCCTTCCATGTTATTATCGTTACTACAGTCATAAGATTTATCTTTGTATTTAAAGTTGAAATATATTCTAAAATTTCTTCTTGGATTTGGAGGTATTATTTCTCCTTAGTGATCAAGTTAGACGGAAAACTATTTTCAATAGTACAGGGTGGCCCACGGAAAAGTAACATGACAGCAGGCACCTCACTCTGAATTGGAGGAGGTCAATCCCCCTCCACCCATATTGTGACATGAAGAATGAGTCAATAAATCTTTAGACGAGCAGTTCACTTGATCATTCTTCATGTCACAATATGGGTGGAGGGGGATTGACCTCCTCCAATTCAGAGTGAGGCGCCTACTGGATATAGGAGGTGGGCTACATTTCCGTGGGCTACCCTGTACATCTTATTAATAGATAGTAGCCACTGTGTACGCAATTTAAGACATCACTCCTGCGATGTATGCCAAAAAAAATTAAAAATATATACACTTAGTACTATTCGTTGCACATGGGTATATATTAAAATTACTTGAGTTGGTCTATTAAACGAAAAATAATTTAAGTGATCACCATATTTAAATTGATAGCAGGATTGAAAAATAAATTTAGGCCTAAATACATCACCTGGCCTATGTTACACTAGTATCCCGACCATCCGTTTCGGTGACTACATGATCTAAGACGCTATTCTGTCGTGTATTAGATTCCCAATGACATGGGGATCAAGGTTCAAATCTCCGTCAAGTGAACTGAGGTTGGTTCCCTCCCCCTCCCCATATGGTTTTACACTATCCCTCCACGCAAATGCGGATAAATTTCCTCTAAATATAACCTTCCTAATCCCTAAAACCATTAACATAATTATTAGTACATAAGCGTATAAACTGAATGGGTAGTAAGATACGTGACCAATTTCACATACGGATAGATGGATGAAATGCCAAATAGTAAAGTTAAAACAAAGCCTCACTACACTCATTCAATATTGCACTGAATTTGAATTACTTTTTTCTTATCATTTTTTTTTGTATGAATTTTAATTATTTATATCTACAAACGAAATGTTTCAGTGTAATAGTTTGTTTTGTAATTAGTATTCAATTAGATATCGCTATATTTTTAGTTTAAAATTGCCATCGTAACTCGTTTCAAAGTTATTTGTAACTTTACGGTTTTGTTAGTCCCTTAGGTTTTTAATTTGTAAATATAATGGCCCTAAAATTGTAAGACTAATTAATTGCTCACAAGATAAGAGACGAATGGCCGGAATTTTGAAAGATTATCCAACTAATTAAACATGACAAGTGAAATCTTATCAAACTAATTAGATGTGAGTTATGAGAGCTTATCGAATTAGTTAAATATGAATAGTCAGACACAGAGTGGAGTTTGCAGACACGAAGCGTACAAATTATTGTGTCATAAGGCGGACCTTGGTTTATTCCCGGCACGTTGTAGCAAACAAACGGTGAAAGGGGGAACTAAATTACAGTATAATTTATGCAGCCTTTATAAATGGGTACATCAGACTAATTCATGGAGGCACTTGGTAATGTGAACCATGGAATATTATACATTCTATGCTGGATAAAAGTTTTATTTCCGAAATTAAGGTCATTTGACAATACAACATTTTATTGCACAATTTAAAAAAAGAAGTGTAGTATATAATTATTTATAAGCTACTAGTAAAAGTATAAAGTGTTGCCCCTTTAAGACGTTTTTCTTTGTTTTGAAATTATAGGAAATACAAAAAAAACTCCATTTTATTTATTATGACCCAGTTTTTAGTAAATTTTCAAAAAAAACAATAGTTTAAAATTTAAAATCTCAGCTTTTAGGTGCACATTTTCGAGTACAGGGGTTATTAATTTTAAAATCCCAGGTTTGAGTTGCACATGTTTGAGTACAGGGGTTATTAATTTTAAAATCCCAGGTTTGAGGTGCACATGTTTGAATACAGGGGTTATTAATTTTAAAATCCCAGGTTTGGGGTGCACATGTTTGAGTACAGGGGTTATTAATTTTAAAATCCCAGGTTTGAGGGGCACATGTTTGAGTACAAGGGTTATTAATTTTAAAATCCCAGGTTTGGAGTGCACATGTTTGAGTACAGGGGTTATTAATTTTAAAATCCCAGGTTTGAGGTGCACATGTTTGAGTACAGGGGTTATTAATTTTAAAATCCCAGGTTTGAGGGGCACATGTTTGAGTACTAGGGGTTATTAATTTTAAAATCCCAGGTTTGAGGTGCACATGTTTGTGTACAGCGGTTATTAATTTTAAAATCCCAGGTTTGGGGTGCACATGTTTGTGTACAGGGGTTATTAAATTAAAAATCTAAGCCTCCTACGTGCGGTAGATATTACGCAATGTTCGTGACAGACAGACAAATAAGGCGTCACCACGTGATCGAGCTATACCGACCGAGTGGCCGATACTTGTTGGCGAATATAGGGCCAATATCGGCGGATATAGGGTGTCAGGTGGTCAGCAAAATTGACCCTACGACCATTAATCTTATTTTTTTAGACGGGCTCCGTTGTCAATTTATTCTAGCACCTCCTCACTGTTTTCTCCAGACTGACATAAACGTTTTGGGAGAACCGGCGATCGAACACGGGACGTTTATACATGAATCCCAGGAGCTATGACTACATAGGTTCCGGGAAACCTCCATAAGATAAAGCTAAAGATAGTTCACGCGTAAAATAGTGTGGCCAATTGGATTCTCTTATAACACCGCGTCTTACCACCCGTTCGCTTTAAACGCTTATGTACTAATTACGCTGATTGTTTTAGGGGATTAGGGAGCTTATATTTAGTACCCGCATCTGCGTGGAGGGATATTGGAAAAACCATTTTAGAAAAAAACCACCCTAATTACACCCGACAGAGGTTAAAACTTCGATCTCCACGTCATCAGTCAGCCTAGTCTCCTGTATAAAAAAAAAGCGCGATAAACCATGTGGCTACCGAAGCGGGTGAGTGTTTTTTTAAGACGATTTTTAATTTTTAAATAATCTAGTGACAAGAGACATTGGTTAAAATAGATAAATTCAACGACCTCTGTTCATTTCGACCAATCGCTGTTCTAAATAAATGCAATGGGCAGCTACGATCATTGTTTGGTGTTAATTAGTATGATGATTTATAAAGTTGTGTTAGTGTCCACTCTCACACTTATATCTTATGCGTGTACAGTAGCCCGATGGCTTCTTTGGTGCTGACAGACATCTGATGGCTTTGAAAAGTTAGCAGACCAAATTATGTTTCCCTACGCCGAACCAAATGATCTGCAAAAACATGTGTTTAGCTGCTGTCCCTTCTGACAGTCAACATTTAGGTATGCACCTAAATGTCGCCTGTCAGAAGTCAGCTGTGAGCTGTCAGTCAGCACCAAAGAAGCCACGGGGCTACTGTAGCATATTAATTTAAATAATAATGGAACAAGGATGTTTGCTTATCTGTGACGACATGAGAGAATTTTCCATATTAAGGTGATTACGTTTTATTCAGCGAGGTTTTAGGATAATAAATAACATTGAAACCAAAAACAGTAAATCTTTAAATAGCTCTACAAAAAAATAGTCCTACAGTTTCATAAATTATAATTTTCTCATCTTGAGATAGTATTTTGTAGATTTTTTTTTGTAAATTATTATTATTATTTAGCACCGCGTCTTACTACCCATTCGGGTTATACGCTTTAAGTACTAATTACGCTAATGGATTAGGAATTGTGAACGATGAATTAGAGGAAATGAACCCGCATTTGCGTGGAGGGGGAGTAAAAACTATTTAGAAAAAACCACCTCCAGTTCACCCAACCGAGATTCGTACCTCGATCTCCCCGTTCTAAGCAGTCGATCTTAACATGACTAGCGCGTTAGCCAACTACGCCACCTAGGCGGGTTTTTTTTGTAAATCATCTACAACATTGGATACTTGGCCTGGTGACGAAAATTACCTGTAGTACTCGTCCTGTAAAGCTGTAGATTAAAAAAAGTCTTATGGCATGAGATAAAGAAGATGGTAGCTTTAGAAAGTAGGTCAATATATTCAAGGCACAAATAGTATTATGAGTGTGTAAACTTGTCAGAAAATGTGGGGAAGTCTTATTAGTTGATAAACAAGAAAACTCACCAGGGTGAATAAACTTTTCGTTTTTCTCTCCTCTATTTTTTATTTCGTACATTATCGTCATCCGTTTTACTGGTTCGATTACGTAAGCCTACATAACAAGTCACATGTTCTATACAACCAAAAAGACTATAGCTACTACAAAATATAGTCGACCTCGGTGGTATTGGGATAAAGTGCTGACCTTAGGACCCGGTGTTCATGGGTTTAAACTTAGTTACGGTCGGCGGATTATTTTCGAGCGATAATAAAAAAAAAAAACTATAGCACAACTATCTTCGGAGGCGAAATAAATCCGTCGGTCCCCTATCGATTGTGGCAAAATTAGTAGGCCCTTTAGCTGTCGCACCTATAAATTGACGTGTACTTAAATAATCGTTCGGTTCAGAAAGTGGACGTTAAATAGGTCTACTTTAGATTAATATTTTTATTTTTAAAATAAAGCTTCCAAAATATTCATAGTTAACTCCTTGCCACTTGTAACTTATTTTGTTGCTCCATTACGGGAATATACAGTTGGGCTAGCAGTGGCATTTTGTTCCGTGGAGCAGAATTTCTGCCGTCGCTACCGGGAAAGGTTATGAAAGTCACAACAAGCACATTCAAAGTATGTATTATTTTCACCCAAAAGTAATGTAACATCCATGTTTACGGTAGGTGCTCAAAACAGTCGTCGTATATTTCTAGAAAGGCGGCACCCCCTTCGCTCGATGCAACCCTACACCCTTTGAAACGATTCCGATGCCGACGTTTGCACTTCGCCCAATATTGTTGCTGAGGGAACTGCAGAGTTTATGGAGAAGAGTTCTCTCTCTCTCTCTCTCTCTCTCTCTCTCTCTCTCTCTCGGTTAACTGTTGCCAGATCTCCTCACTCTCTGTTATGTCTGAAGTTGGTGTGCTGGGGTAAGAAGGAGCTACTGGCAACCTCGACTAACCAGCGTTGCCATACTTCTCTTATATTTGAAAGGAAATTATGATAACTGAATCGTGAAGTACCCCCTGAAATATTATATTTACACACTGGGACAAGGTTTCCCTACAATTCATAACCAACAAACTGATTTTTTTTTTTAATTGACTCATGCGAGAAGTAACTATTATTACTGGTGCTTCTAAACCGAAGTTGGAGGAGAATTATGAACAAAGAACAGTTAACCACACATCCTCTTCTAAGTGATTGGATGTTCTACAAACTATCTCACGATTTGAGGCTTCCTAAACGACAAGTGACTTCACACAAAATATTCTGTGTTTGTTAAACCTAAACTCTTTATATTTAGGTTGCGTGGTTTAACACGTTACTTTCGTGGTAAATTAGACCGCCGATGACGGGGAGATCGAATCTCGGTTGGGTGTACTAAGGGTGGTCTTACCGAAAAGGTTTTCCATTCTTCCGGCACTCAAATTTGGGTGCACTTTATCTAAATTCAACCTTCCTCATCCCTAAATAAATAATGGAATAATTACTTAGGCGTACTTAAACCTATAGTAAAACATGTAGATATATATATATTTACATAAATACATGTCACCACCCCTATACTTTCTTGTATGGGCCTAAGGTTGTCAGGTTGTGCTGTGGCTGAGGTTGGGGGGGGGGGAGGGAGGGATGAGAGGCTATATGATTGTTTGGGTTCGTAATTGACGTTTGGCTTGGGTTTTTGTGGTTTTTTATCTGCACTACTATGTCATTACATTTAAAAAAACAATAAGTTAGCTAAAAGATGTTATGTTAATTCAAGATGTAAATCTAGGTTCAGAGCTACATGCTAGGAATCGGGATAAATAGTGTAAATAAATAAATAAAATAATGTAATGTACTACTATGTTTATACAAAAATGTAATGTTGATAAGAAATATTAAAAGCTATGAAAGAATTTAAAATACTCTTTAGAAGCTTGTGAAAAAACGCAGTATGCAAGTAATGATTAACCAATTGCCTGCTGGACCTTTAGGTGATCCTACATGGTTGATGAACCCCAATCCTCTGGGCTCTAATGGTAGCCCTCCAATACAGTTACTGATGTTCCAGTGTCCTAGCCCACGTAGTCCCAAAAACGAGCAGAGTGACCCCCCACCCCCAAGACTTGATGGTGGTTATTCAGCCCTGCTATATGCTATCCACCACTTCCACCACTTTATATTCTGCCTTTTGGCCTGATTTACCGAAAGGAATGCTGACACACTGTTTTATTGTCAGATCATATGTTCTATTTGTTTACTAACTAATCAAAACACCTTGCAACACTCGTTTTGTCATTCACAACCCACAAAACACCTTGCAACACTCGTTTTGTCTTTCACAAACCACAACACAACAATATTAAACAAACACTTCTTAATTTAGGCCGTGTGATTACACATAGGCCTATATAATAAAAGCCTAATTTAATAACTTACCAGGTGACCTGGTGATCTAGGGGTGAGGTCTCGGACCTCTGTGCTGAGGTCCGGGATTCAATCCTCGGTCCCGGTACAGATTTATCTGATTGCCAAACCCTTCCTTCACCTCTGACAAGACATCTTGTTAATGTGGGGAATGCCAGTCCTCCACCGTGGTTCGGATTCCACGTTAAACTTTAGGTCCTCCATTTCATCTCAAAACCACCCTACCAAATTTAATAACTTACCAGGTGACCTGGTGATCTAGGGGGGAGGTCTCGGACCTCTGTGCTGAGGTCCGGGGTTCAATCCCCGGTCCCGGCACATCTTTATCTGATAACCAAACCATTCCTTCTCCTCTGACAAGACAAGACGTGTATTATTCACAACTTGTGAATGTGGGGAATGCCAGGCCTCCAGCGTGGTCCGGATCCCACGTTAAACGTTAGGCCCTCCGTTTCATCTCACAATCATCCTACCATTACACATTAGCGTAAGTGTGTAGTAAGACGCGGTGCTAATAATAATAACTTACCTATTTCTATGGCGTAATGATTTTCAGAAAGAAAATATAACCGATTTATTTCAATCCCTTATTCCATCCCCAATATTACACCCCCCCTACCCTCCACCCAATCACCCACAACCATTTCTTAATTTACTCTAGCTATTGGGCCAGTTAATCTTCAAACCCTGTGCTAATATGACCATGACCTCTATGTTTTAGAAAGGGGTAATGTAAATAACACACACGTGATTAAAAGTGGAGGAGAAAAGTAAGAGAGGGGAGGTAATTCATGATTTAAGAGATAGATGAATACGTAAACCTCAATTCCCTGAAGCCTCCATGGTGAAATAATCCAAGTGGTGGGAACAAAATATAAACAAATAAAGCTCGTATGTGAATCAAACAACTAGAAGCGAAACTTTTTTTTTTTGCAAAATAAACTACCTTAGGGGTTT
>CABFOV010007106.1:9720-30474 GCA_902141375.1 Timema poppense | reverse complement strand
CGTCAGGTCATATTATATGCAGTTGTCACTTTTGATAGATCTTATTAAGACCTATGAGACTAATAATATAGTATAATGTTATCAGGGTTGACCGCAATAAAATAGGTATGTATTTTATGAAATCTTTTCAAACACAATCCTACTGATTCACTGTAATCTTGATTTTAAATTAAAAAATTTATGTATCTATCTAATTATTAGTTTTTTGTGTGGTTACAGCAAGAAATATTATTGTGCTGGCAACACTGCTATTACATTATAAATAAGCATTTCATTTGTTTAAATATGGCGGATACTATTGTGAATCAAAAGGATTATTTAAAAAAATATTTATCGTCTGGTTCTGATGGTAAAAAGAAAAAGAAGAAACGAAAAACAGATACTTTATCTAATACAAAGTAATTGTTATTAGTTCAATTTTAACTATTTCCTTTAAGTTAATATTATCTTGAACGGTTAACTCAGGAAAACCCTCTTGGCAGGATATAATTCTATAATGTGCTTTATTTAATGTATTAATTTGTGTGTAATAAAGTATTGTAGGGTTTTAATAACCATTATACTTTATCATAACATTATACTTAATTTTGTGTTTATTTTTCATAAGCGGTCAATATAATGTGCTTTCTTATTTGAGACAAAAAAACAAACAAAGAAAAGAAACGAGGACGAATAGCTGTCAAATCCACATGTTTTCATTAGAGAGCACGTACTCCCCCCTCCACCTTGCGTTTAAATTTTTCTATTCGTAATCTGAGGACAGAGGCGGCTTAAGGGTTGTGCGAACCGGGTGGCTATAACTTAGGCATCATAGTGGAGTTAAAATCATTGACTTTTTGATGATTACATGACATTTTACCTATTAGTATAATTTTATGGGGAATAAATTAGAATTTAGTGCCATTCTCAAAAGGTTATTTTACATTTGCCATCTTGAAAAAAAAGGCACCCTAAAATGGTTTGTTTGTTTCAATTATAATGTAAACCGTTTATATTGTCGAAGTGTTTGTTAAACTTATAATAAATGGAAAATAGTATTGCCTACACAATAATGTTAGGTTTGGGTTATTTTCATATTTTTCAAAGTCCAATCACAATGGAAAATGTGGTAACTGACAGCTAGCAAAAGATTTAAAGAACGATCAAAAGAAAAACAAAATTAAACATTTATTTTTGTCAACATTTTGACTGGCAAAAGTGACAGCGAATCAATAAATAGTCTTGCAGATCATTTGGTTTGTCGAATGGATACATGAGAATAGATCTGGTAGATTTTACTAGCTGTCAGGGCGCCAAAAAGCAATCCTGCCTGGGCACAAAATTTACCTCGAAGGGCCGCCCCTCTCTGAGGGCGCGCTGTCACTTGGATGATAGGGACCCACCAAACAGGTGGATGACCTATAATATCCCTCTTTACTTTGGATCACGACTGTTTAATCGGTTTGATGTCTCATGCTGGGGTACAAATGCTTACATAGGTCCTTTAAAACCCCCATTTTAAATAGGACACTGTTGGCTCGGGACTCCGACATAATAATATCTTTCCATCCTTCTTTAGTCTTAATCACAATATCACTTACAGCGCACTTAGATGTAATACTTCCAGCCTTTGAAGATTTTACTATTTATAATGACCTAAGATTAAAATAAAGTTAAGCTTTCTTTATAACATTGCTATTTTCTTCACAGTTAAAAACAAATGTTTCAGGTTTCGAATATTTGACGACGACCTTGACCTCGACAGCATGCGGCCGTTGGATGACAACGAGCTAGATTTGTACAACTTGGACGAAGATGCACCTCAAATAGCGGGAATAATCGATGAACGCCCCGAAGAATTAAGAACAATCGAGGAATTTCGTGGTTCAAAGCGTTGGAAGGTCGTCACGGATGATAATGAAGATGTCCACGTGACTGATATAAGAGCAGAGGTTTCTAGTGAAGAGATTAAACCTTCTGAAAAAAGGTCACAGCAAGGTGACTCGGATGAGTCACCCAAACGAAGAACGCACGATGATGACTTGTCTCCGCCAAGAAAAAGGAGTGAAAAAAATGACTCGGATGAATCACCGCCAAGAAAGTCATCGAAAAAAAACTTTGATATTCCCAAATCTAAAAAATCTAAATATCTTAGAGAAGAAGTACACTCTAGAAAACCTAGGAAACGGTATGATTCAGATGTTTCCCCATCGAGAAAGTCAAACAGGGGCAGTGATTCTGATGAATCTGTGTCTAGAAGGGGCGACAAACGTAATTCATCTTCGAAATTCAGCTCATTTTCAAATAATGCAAGAAATTCTAGGTTAAGAGGAAAAAACAAGCACGACTCGGTTAGTTCAGCGCCTAGAAAAAGGGCAGACGATTCCGATGTGTCACCCGTCAGGAGATCAGAGGGAAAAAGCGACTCAGACCACTCACCCAATAGAAAACCTGTCAGAGAAAACATTTGTTCTCTTAAACAAGGTAACAGGGCAAGACGAAAAAGTTCAAGTGATTCTAATAAAAAAGCATCAAAACGAAAATCGAAAAAACATAACGATAGAAGTAGTGATTCAGACAATTCTCCACTGAGGAAATATAATAGCAAAGATTCATCAGATGAGTCGCGGGAACCAGACAGACGTACTAACCGAGAAGTTTCTTATGACAAGTATAATTCTCATGAAAGGTTAAAGAAACCATCAAGATGGGAGTCGGACGCAAGAGATCAGGAATTAGGTTCGAAAGATAAACACAGTGAACTTAGAAAGGAGTTGATCAAAGAAAGACTATCAAGGAAAGAAAATTCAGACAAATTGCCAACAAGAAAGTCAGACAAACATTCGAGAAGAAAAACTACAAATGAGGACTCCGTATCGAGGAAATCTCGCAGTGATTCTAACCCGTCACCCCCTCCGAAAGTTAACAGACATCAAGCATCAAACAGAAATCAAGTGCAGAACACTTCGAGTGATTCAAGTCCGAGGAAAAAACAAAAATATGACTCAATTAATTCCCCACCGCGTGTATCTAGCGATTTAGACGACGTTAGGAAGAGGATACGACAAAGTGAATTTGATGAGGGCTTCCCTGAAGTTGCGACATACTATAGACATTCACAGAAGCGTGTTAAGAACTTTGAAAAACTTGAGAAATCTTCTCGAAAGCACGTTTCACGTGAGATTTCTAAAAGCCCATCTAAAAAGAAATCCTATAAAGGGAGTGATTCCGACACTTCACTTACAACGAAATCAAGAAATCGAGATTTGTCAGATGAATCACCACCCAGAAGGGGAGAAAAACATAGGTTACAAAAGCATAACAATGCAAATAGGTCAAAAAATAGGAATTCATCTCCACAAAATACCTCTTCTCCAAGAAGACTAAAACATAAAGATTCATCAGACGAATCCCTGCATAGGAAATCTAGGAGAAACAAATCCAAAAATAACAAATCTGTCAACAGTGATTCATCTCAAAGTGACAGCGACGTTTCACTGCCGAGAAAATTAAATAAAAGAGATTTGTCAGACGTATCGCCTCCCAGGAAACCGACAAATATTAAACCACAAAAAAAAGTTACTTCAAGGGAAAGATTACAACACCCGGACAATTCATCATCAAGTAGGTCTTCCGACTTGAAAGAAAGAAGGCCTGATAGGTATGAAAGTACTATTGCCAAGGATAGTTCAGATAAAAGCTCAAATAAATATGTTGGTCGCAGATCGAGGTCACCTGCGCCAAAACATAACGATAGACATGTTTCTCATAAACACGCTCCTCCATCCATAGACTCTCAGAGAGACTCCGATAATTCCGTTTCAAACCAGACTAAAGCGCCGAGGAAAAAAGACTTGGTCTCTTCTTCACCACCGAGAAAATCGTCCTCGACAAAGTCGAGAGCTAAATCAGGCAGAAGGAAAAACGACAAACACACACATTCAAAAAGCGAGTCCACCGACAGCTCCGATTCTAACCGCTCCCCTCCGAGGAAACGTGGATCGACATCCTCATCTTCTAGGGACCAATCAAAATCCATCAGGGATCAGGGCAAACATTCCAAAAGAGACGCAAAGATGACAAAGACTCTGGATGGAAAACGTGCAGGATTACAAGACGCTAGAGAGTTGAATCAAGAGATACAAAGTTTTCGTGACAGGGAAAATGAATTATTCTCCAAGGTAAGAATTTTGCTCTCAACTCTAAATCTACACTAATAAATTCCGATGCAATATATCTCTATAAGGAAAACCTCTTTTCGCTTTTTGAGTTAATTGGAAGAAGGTATAGGAAAGGTGGATAGAAACATATAAAAAAGGTACACACACAATATGGCTTTTACAATGAAAAGAACACAGTTCACACTTTACACTGATGCCAATGGAAAAAGAGGTAATAGTTGCCTCTTAAAGAGATATATTATATATTCACATTCAATGTCCCTTTCTTATGTTTTTCCTTTATGTTATACCTTTTAGATGTTCCTATCTCATTATTTACAAATTTCCATTTTCTCCTGTGTTTTTTGATTTCCTCTTTTAGGAAGTTGCTTTGTGCGTTTCACACTCCTCCCTAATGAGTCCCGATATAATGAAACCTACTTCGGGGGGATTGGGCGGTGATGATCGATTTTATTCAAGAGGCAACCATTACCTCTTTGACCAATGGCAGTAATATAAAGTGTGAACTGTGTTCTTTTCATTCAGCCCTTTTATATGTTTCTATCCGCCTTACATATATCTTCTTCCAATCAAAATACACATTACAATGCAAAATATTCTTCCTAAAGATGGATCAAATCCACGATTCGAGGAATTCAAATCCGTGAAAAAAATTATCACCTTAAGTGGAAATAGGAATACAACAGAATAAGAATTAATATAAACTAAAAATAGTAACTATATGTTAATTTTTTTTTTTGTGTGACCAAAATACATTTATTACAACATTCATACAGTCAGGTAGGTGTTAAATTAATGGTCTGGGGTCTGGTTGTTAAGTTTTCCTTGTAATTATGTTTTAAACTCTTTTTTTTTTCTAATCTTGAAAATGCTTAACCCTTTTATTGCCACAAGCCTCTATGATTGGCTTTCCAGATTTGCGCTAGTTCTGGCGTTACCCAATAGATAGGGTGGGAGTGTTTTTTGTCACTAGAACAAGAGAATTTCTCCCTATTATAGAACAATATATTTGAAGATAAAAATAATAGAATAAATTTAAAAATCACTTCATAAACAATAACTTAGTGATTTCTCTTGTACAGCCTTGAAAAAATGACAAAATAGCCGTGACATTCTTGGCACACAAATCCGTTATAGGCGCGGCACTAAAAGTTAAATATCCAAGTCTCCCATCCCTTGTTTGTCCGTCGCACCTTACTACCCGTCCAAGCTATCCACATATTTACACTAATGAGATAGGGATGGAGACGGTTATACTAGAGGAAATGTACCCCAGCTTACTTAGACGGCAAGTGAGGAAACCCGTTACATCTGGTGGTGTTTGAACCCTGGTCTCCTTGTCATCAGGACACATGCACTCTGGTGGGGAACAGAACCTACTATCGGGAATTGTGCTCAGTATCCAACATCACTCGCCACATTCTTATTACAGTTGACCGACAGCATGTCGGGGCGGGGGGCCCAAGCCATCCAGAGGGACAGGAGGACTGGCAAGAAGAGGGACTTTGAGGAAGAGGCGAGACAGAAGAAAGAACAGGACGCGAAAGAGCAGGAGAAGAAGGATACATACTACAAATGGGGAAAAGGGTAAGCGCAAGAATCGGGTTGGACTTGTTCTCGATAATGTCCCTTCACATGACAGAGGTTGCCCGTGGCTTGGCGGCATAATAATGGCCCTGGCTCTGGTTGTTGGGTTTGTTCTAAAGCCTAAGATAAAACATTTGTAAACATCATATCTTTAAAAAAATATTCAAAATTTGGGAAAAAGTAAAGCCGGACCTTCATATATCGACGTCGATTGTTCTTTAAAAAAATTCGATGTACAGAAACTTTGATTAGAAACGATATTTTTAATACATGATATTGTATAGTCTATTGTATTTAGACATATTTCCTAATCAATGCACAAATTATGAGTGAATATGATTAACATTATGTAAGCCTACGAGTTATGTCTAAAAGGACAATTAAAAACAAACAATAAAAAAAGTGTTGAAAAAACCCTAAAAACCAATATAGAGCATAAACCGTTTGTTCGAAATACAGAAACAAACTGAACCTGGTTTATAGAGGAGAAAGGGGTGAGAGTAGTGTGGAGACATTACCACCCCGCTTGGCGACCTTTCGGCGTCGCAATGCCCTTGTCCTCTTGCGACATCTCCATCCTATTTTTTATAACTTGTTTTTCTTATACCATTGTCATTACAGGGGGAAATATCCCGATTTGTCTTGAAAAAAAATTCAATATATAGAAACAGTTTTTCAATGTAATGTCATGGGAATTCGCTTAGACTTTGAAACACAGAGAATTTCATTATACAGAAGTTTGATACATGGAGGTCCCACTGTATATTGATATACAAACATCTGGGAAAAAAAAATCCTTGGATCTTGAAATATTCTTCATGACTTGAAGGACTCATTTGTGTGAGCTATCTGGTTTGTAATTGAAATGGTTATTAATATCGAGGTTACGCGCGGCTTCTCTCGGACAACACATGTGTTCTGTTTCCAGTCTGAAGCAGGTGGAGGAACAGAAGCAAAACCTGGAACACGCCATCAAGGAGATGAGCAAGCCTCTGGCCCGCTACGCTGACGACGAGGACTTGGACAAGCACCTTCGGGACCAGGAAAGGGAGGGGGACCCCATGCTCGACTACATCCGCAGCAAGAAGGATGAGCAGCCGCAGACGAGTGAGTTCCGCACATTTTCACACATTTATGCTCGGTGGATTCGAAGCTATTTCGCGAAACAGGTTGCGGCTTAAATTGACGCACTTAAGCGGCCAATGTATGAAAAAGAAAGAGAGTGAAGAAAATGAACAGTTGACCCTACAGAGTTCTCTTATTTATATGCTGTTATTTCCCCTCTTCTTCTGATGAGTATAAACACTCACTCTAATATTCTAAATAGACATTTTCTTCCACATACATTTTCAATTTACATCCTGGCAGGAAGATTCTCTACTTGACATATTCATGACTAAACCAAATAACCCGAGTTGTGTACAGTTAAAATAACCAGTCCTGTGCTCGTTTGGCGTTAAACCAAAAGTCCTGGGTTTGATATTTGTGCCCGGGTGTCATTTTTCAACCAATTTAAATTGATTTGACTTTTGGTCCCACCCTTTCACACATTACCTTGACTACAACGATTTGCAACCTATCTGTTGATATTCATTGATAGTATCACCAAACAAATAAAGCCATTTCCAAATCGGTTGACATCGGTGGCTTTCAACCATTGTTTGCAATAAAGAACCTTCCTCTAGCTGTTACCTACACTCCCAATGTAGATCAGCTATAAGTATGTTGGTTTTTCACCACGTTTTGCTACCTCTTAGCGTTATATGCATAGGTACTAATTATACTAATGTACCAGAGATGAAGAAGGTTAAATTTTAGTGGAAGTATACCTGCATTTGTTTTAAAGAGTAGNTGAGGCTCAATCTCCATCGATGGCAGTCCAATCTATTGCGATAATGACGCCTTAAAGCGTTCAACCACCGAAGCGGGTTTGTGTGTTATTAGTTTTGATTAAATTTGTGCTTAATTTATTTACAACTCTTTTATATTTTAATGGATTATATAGCCAAGCTATTATAGTTGCTAAATATTATATTATTTAAACTGAAAAATGACACCTGGGCGGGGGCAAGAATAGAACCTTGGGCCTTTGGATTAGTTCGCTGATGCTCTCACTTACCACTGAGCTCTCCAGGAGTTAGGGATGTGCAAAGGCCACTTTTTAAATACGAAGCGAAGTCAGAAGCGAAGCTTGAAACTTACAAAGAAAAGTCGAATTTGAATCTACCTAGGATTTTTGTTGTCGTCACTTAATGCTTCTTTTAATTTTTGGATGAACAATTATTTTGCAAACTTTACATATGTATGTGTTTTTATCTGCATCCCTCTGATAATAATAATTATAAATTAAATTCTGTTTTCGTTTCCCACTTTCTGTATCAGCTATTTTGAATAATAAAGAAAATGCAAAAAAAGCTATGAGAGATTTCTGTGTCAAAATGCACTTGTAAATTGGTCACACATAATTCCAATAAGATAGAAGGACTAAACATTAGACGCAAGCTTGGATGATAGCACCCCGGGACGACCCCTGAGTAGATCAGTGGTCAGAGCATCGGCACACCAAGCCAAAGGTACCGGGTTTGATTCCCATTTCCAGGTGTCGTTCTTCAATTTAAAGAATATCTTTCTCATTTTTTTAGCACCGTGTCTTTCTACCTGTTCAGGTTATATGCTTATGTACTACTTATGCTAATGTTTTTTGGGATTAAGAAGGTTATATTAGCGGAAGTGTATCCACAATTGTATGAAGGGAGAGTGGAAAACCATTTGGTTAAAACCACCCTCATTGTACCTAACCAAGATTCAAACCTCAATATTCCCGTTAGCGACAGTCTAGTCTACTACGAGATTAGCGCTATGCGGCCGTCGTAGCGTAGTGCGCTTTTTCTATAAATTTTGCTGCTGTAACCCATTTTAAAATCTAATTCTTTGTGGTTTCTTCTTCAGGTAAACTGAAATACAAGGGTTCGTATCCGCCCAACCGGTTCAATATTCCTCCAGGACACAAGTGGGACGGTGTGGACCGCTCTTGTGGCTATGAGAAGAGGTGGTTCGAACAAAGGAACGCGAATCAAGCCAAGGAAGAGGAGGCCTATAAGTGGAGTACCTCGGACATGTAGACACGGCATCACGGCGACAAATGTCTGATTGAGTTTTATACGTAACAAACTATCCAACAATTTTATCAGCAACAAAATATTTGTCAGGACAAATTTTTTTTGGTAAAAAAAAATCCCCTGTGAATTATGTCATAAAACTGCTATAAAATCTTTAAAAAAAAACGATAACCAGAAAAGACCATTCACAAATTATTTTCCTGTGCAATGAAAAAGTTAAACATATGTTGTAATATAAAACCAGCGAAATTTTTTGTAAATAATAATAATCAGCATATTAGCACAATTTTATATTATTTCTTACTATGCTTCAAAGTATGACATTTTTTTTTACCATAAACAAATTGGCGGATATAAATAAGAGTGTGAAGTAAAAATTTCAGTTTGCGAATTTTGGTTTGAAGATTAAAGTGCAACAAGTGATGATCAAAAGATTATAAAAAAATAAAAACAATTTAAGCAGTGTGGCGAGGAAAAGGGGACAATTCTGGTGTTCTTGGCTAGATTTAGACTAAACTAATCAAATTAGAAGGCCTAACGCCTGAAATTATATTTTAAATTAAACTGATAAAATGGTTTCTTTAACAAAACTTGTGTTGATACAAATCCGAGAACAGTTATAAAGCCGGGCAGAGTAGATTTGAAAGTGGTAAACAGCGTAAAGTATCCAGGAAGTGTGCTTGAGGTGAATGATGGGAGCAAAGTTAACGAGAAGAGGGCAGTTCTACAGGTTCGTAAGAGCTCTGCTATTGAAACTCTATAAGTGCATTTTAAGTGTAAGGAATATAAAGCAATAGTTAAGAATGCAGTGGAAACGTGAACATTGAATGTAAGAGAGACCAAGAAAGTGGAGGCCATGAGCAGCGTGTTAGTTGTCGCCAGGAGAAACAGGATAGGAGTGTTGGGCTACACGAGATACGGGAGCAGATAACAGCAAGTGTGAGGTGAAGACAGGACAAGAGTAATGAAGGAAGTAAGGAGGAAGATGGAGGCATGTTACTAAACCGACACGGACTGGAAACGTATTTCTACAAAATATACTCTAAAATGTTACACGAGGATATATAAAACATTTTACAATTCTCAAGTATTTGAATTGGTGTCCTAGCGGTGAAAATCTGTTTTGGTATACCTGTGTTATTGGTGCTTTTAGTGGTGTTGGTTGTAGTAGAGTATAATTAGGGACTGGTTCACAATCCTTATAAAAAAACAAATACATGTGTGAAAATTTGGTTACTACCGTTTCACTTTGTATTATTATTAGCACCGCGTCTTACTACCCGTTCGGGCTATACACACGCTAATGTGTAATGGTAGGGTGAGTGTGAGATGAAATGGAGGACCTACAGTTTAACGTGGGATCCGAACCACGGTGGAGGCCTGGCATTCCTCACATTCACAAGATGTCTTGTCAGAGGTGAAGGAAGGGTTTGGTAATCAGATAAATCTTTGCTAGGACCGAGGATCGAACCCCGGCCGCCAGCGTAGAAGTCTGACACCTTACCCCTAGACCGCCAGGTCACCTACTTCACTTTGTAGAATAACATTAATTTATGTAATTGAAGAGATAATTATTTGTTTAGTAATTATGTCAACTCGGATATTATGTTTTTAGTTGAATCGGGGACTTGCGTAAGTATTTTTTTTTTTAAATAAAATGTCAACTCATGTTATTGAGAAAGCATAAGTACAAATAGTTGAATCAACTTCAAACACAAAAGTACTAATAATTTTTTTCCACACCACTTCTTTTGATTTAGACAATACCTGAATGTAATCACGTTATGTTATAATGTGTATTCGGTGACCTGGTAGGTCTAGGGGTAAGGTGTCGGACTTCTGTGCTGGGGGTCCGGTGTTCAATCCTCGGTCTCAGCACAGATTTATCTGATTACCAGGCCTCCATTGTGGTTCGGATTCCACGTTAAACTGTAGAACGGTGGAGGCCTGGCATTCTCCCACATTCACAAGATGTCTTGTCAGAGGTGAAGGAAGGGTTTGGTAATCAGATAAATCTGTGCCGGGACCGAGGATTGTTTTTTACTTTTATTTGCACTTTGTTTTTCTGCAATTCAACCAAACTTATTGAATCACATGTAGTTTGTGTGTGTGGGAATCATAGATCTTCAATGTTCAATAAAAGGCTGTGTCATGTAACTTGATGGTATGCAATGTTGCCCCGTATATAAGTTTCATTAAAACAGTTGATATAAATAATAAAGTTCTATTTGGCGTCTTGTGTATATATTATAGAGTGAGTGAATTTTTGTATATCTTGGTTGGTTTCGAACAATCTATGTATAGCTTTGTGTTTGTGTAAGTTTTTGACTTAATTTTTTTTTGTCCCTTGTACATAACAATATTTTTTAAACTTTATTAATTAAAATTATTGTGGTTTTATTAAATATTAATTTATTTCTCAGATGTTTACCAAATGAATTGTGCAGGTTGACTGCAAATCCCTTTACTTTTCTGTACAATTCACCTTAATTAATTAGGCAATCTTGTTCAGCGACTGCATGAGCTTAAAACACTACTTTCACAACAGACGACTATCAAAGACGGGAAGACCAGTGTTCGAACCCTGATCAGTTGGTTTTTCACTTTTCCTCCTAACAAATGAGGTAGGCTTTCTTTAAACTTAAACGTTTCTTATCACTAACACATTTATGTAAATTAGTTACCTGAACAGTTATTGAGATGCAGTGCTAAAGTAACATATATATATATATATATATGACTCCAATTCTCTTGCACATAGCCACCATATTGGGCCAAGTAAATGAAAAGTAGTAAAAACTTATATTTTATACTTAAGGAAATGCTTATAAGATTATAAGTAAAGGGGGAATGTGGGGAATGTCAGGCCTCCACCGTGGTTCGGATTCCACGTTAAACTGTAGGTCCTCCATTTCATCTCACAATCACCCTACCATTACACNCCTCCACCGTGGTTCGGATCCCACGTTAAACTGTAGGTCCTCCATTTCATCTCACAATCACCCTACCATTACACATTAGCGTAAGTGCGTATAACCCGAACGGGTAGTAAGACGCGGTGCTAATAATAATAATATAAGTAAAGGCAATTACTTAATTTAAAGTGAAGGTATAGGAAAGGTGGATAGAAACATATAAAAGGGGGACGAACACAATATGGCCTTTACAATGAAAAGAACACAGTTCATACTTTACACTGCTGCCATTGGAAAACGAGGTAATAGTTGCCTCTTAAAGAGATATATTATATATTCACATTCAATGTCCCTTTCTTATGTTATACCTTTTAGATGTTCCTATCTCATTCTTTACAAATGTCCATTTTCTCCTGTGTTTTTTGGTTTCCTCTTTTAGGAAGGTCTGTTGCACGTTTCACACTCCTCCCTGATGAGTTCTGATAGAATGAAACCTAGGTCGGGGGATTGGGCGATGACGATCAATTTTCTTTAAGAAGCAACCATTACCTCTTAGTCCAATGGTAGTAATATAAAGTGTGAACTGTGTTCTTTTCATTCAGCCCTTTTATATGTCTCTATCCGCCTTACCTGTACCTTCTTTCAAATATAATGCAATTGCCTTATAGAGCGAAAAGAGGTTTTCCTTATTGAGATATATTATAAATTCAATTACAGCTATTCTAAATTTCACATCAAATAATTTATAGATAGTTAACAGAAATAAGTATTCTCCAAGTGATATGATCCCATTCCAGATTCCTGAAAAACCCTAACGTTATGTAATTTAAGGTCCTCGTTATTCGAATAATGTGTTGCAGTACAGTAGACTACGCCACCATTGTGTTACCGCTGTCAGTCCACAGACAACTAACATTGCAATGGTGCAGAGGAATTTACTTTTGTTAACTTAATAAATTGGATGGATTGATTGTATTTAATAAAGTACAGTCACTCGTTTAATGGGTTGATCAATATTCCATAAAACACAAGAAATTATTAATCAATATATTAAAACGGCTTAGTGCTAAAACTGAAACACTGCTGTACCCAGATTCTTTTTACCGCAGGCCTCACATTTTCTTTAAAAGGCCCTGCCTGTTGTAGCTTCATATGTCTTATAATCAAACTAAAGACTAGAACAGGCACACCATCCAGTCACTGGCCATTAATTTATCAATGTGAAAGCGTAATCCCATATTTCCCCAATGAAACATTTTTCGGCCATGAAAGGAATCAAACCCAGGACTCTAGCTCAATAAACAGATACAATACCAATAACTAAGGTGTCAGATTATTATGTATTCTAGGGATCATTAAGTTAAGTGGATTTGTAAAGGTTTTTTTAAAAATAAAAATAAATTTTGCCACAAAAACTTTAATCAAATCCATTTTAAAATGACAATATTAAAATATTTAAATTTTACTTGCAAATTTTTCACTATTAAGCTGCCATATAAAATTTACTTAAATGTTTAGTCTATCATGGAACCAGATTAGGCCGCTCTAAACAAATTTAACAATGAATCATATTAAACAAAATTACAGGTATTATAAATTAAAAAATTAGAGCACCTAAACAGGCTCAAAACAAACACAACTTAGAAACAAGTTTGATTAGTAAAATTTTTTGTTTGTTTTTGACTTATTGTTTCATGACCAGTAATCATTCCGAGTAAATCTTTTTAGTGCCACAAGTCGATCTGATCGGCTCTTCATTCTACCGTTTTCTAGTATTCAATACCCTCGTGCTTAAATAAACAATTGAAAAATTTGCACAGGGGAATAAAAGAGAGAGACTTAAACTCATTTTACCTGAAAATCCACACTTTTAACAGTAGTCACCAACGTGATTATTTTCTAGTGCGAGCCTTCACCAGGTCTATGTGGTATCTTGTACAAAAATAAGCCCCTCGGCTTGGACTTAGAAAAAACAATCAGTCTTAGTCTCGTAAGACCTTCTTTGCAACCAGCACAAGAACATTTGGAGTTTACTTTCGGCGCTACAAAATAGACTAATAAATCTAAAATGCTAAATGATCTTTGAATATTTCACAAACAAATATTGTTATTTCCAAAATGACAATATTACAAAACTCAGAAAATCTACTATTTGGAATAAAGCATTAGGCTAAATCAGGGTTTAAATTAGGAGAGGAATAGCCAGCACACTTACATTAGTGATGCTGGAATAGAAATCATTTAGATAAACCATACATTTTTAAGGACAAGTTTTCATCGTCATAGACAAATTATTCTACTCTCTTGACACGAAAAAGATGCCAGACACCGAAAGCTTGTCCTTAAAAATGCATTATGTTTTTATCTAAGCAATTTCTATTCCAGTATCACTAATATAAGTGTACTGGCTATCACTACTAATATAAACCAGAATATTTATTACCTTCATTATTGTATGTCTTACCATAATATTCTTTAAATAATAATTATAAAAAATATATAATTTTTTTACATCAGAAAAAAATCGATCTTAATTAAATTAATAATTTGACCCAGCAAATTTTTTTTTATAAAAAATGAAGAGCTGGCGTTTACAGGGCAGTGATGCGAATTGTCAGGACAAATCGTCACACCTCGGTGAAGCTACATCCAGAGTCGATGGAGTCGTACAGCGAGTTTGGCTGCTGCATCACTTGTACGTCTCCCTTCATATTGCCCGAGAGAATACACTCGCTGAGTGATAACTCCTCCACACTGAGGACAAGATATATACAGGTCATTGCTTCACCACCCTTTTAAATTAGTTTCAATTTACCATAAGTTATAATTAAGGAATGTGCCGAGTCCGAAGCAAACTCATAATTGAACTTATAGTTATCTAAGCTGCATTGAAATTCAAACATTTTTTGTTGTTTTATGCTCAAAAATTATCTTGTAGCTACGCACATAATTTTATGTACTGAAATCACTCAAAAAATGATTTATTGTGCAATTGTTTCTTAATATTCTTATTTTCCCCTGTTATATTAATCTTAATATTCTGTTTTACACTGATATATAAAAAGACTTTTCAAAGGGGAAATGTAAACTTTTAAACTATGTTTACAAATCCTATATATGTATAGGTCTATAAGGAAAACCTCTTTTCGCTTTATGAGGTAATTGTATTATATTTGGAAGAAGGTATAGGAAAGGTGAATGAAACCTAGGTCGGGGGATTGGGCGGTGACGATCAATTTTCTTTAAGAGACATCCATTACCTCTTTGTCCATTGGCAGCAGTGTAAAGTGTGAACTGTGTTCTTCTTTTCATTGTAAAGGCCATATTGTGTTTGTCCCCCTTTTATATGTTTCTATCCACCTTCCCTGTACCTTCTTCCAAATATAATATATATTTATAGGGTCATAGAAAATAGTTTTGTGTTCATTTCATTAAACAGCAAACCCTGTTAACAGTTAAATGTTTAATCTATATTTGACGTAAGTGCAATATTTTATTGTCAATGTCTCAACAACCTAGACGGCCCCTAAAGCAAGGGTCGGCAACCTTTTAATAGTGTTGTGCCGAAGTAATATTATAAGTTGTTCAGTATACCTTAGGTTGCCGACCTCTGCCCTAAAGTACACATCGGTTAACCCGAGAGGTACACTATGAGCTCATAATAAAAGCTACATCAGAGTGGAGTAATTAATACAAAGTAAGTTTACTACCTTACAGGCTAAACAAAAGTTACATAATAGATTGAAATTCATGAAAAATCTAATAAACAATTGGTTAACTTTCTGTGGAAAAAAAAAATTCCAGCATAAAACAATCAACAAAAAATATTTTTACTTCGATTCAGTTTTGAGAATATTTCATATTATATGATTCAATTTTGTTCTGGACTGAAAAAGTGGACTATATATACTCCTATTGCCTATTTACTAAATATTCACCAGCAGATTTGGCACAGTACCTTTCTAGAAGATCAATAGCACCAATCTTCGGTTTCAAGTTAACTTCACTGCATCTATTGGTTTCAAATTTGATTCCATATTCTTTACAGTCAATAATCGAACTTTTGACTAAGGAAACATTTGCACCACCATAAGCCTGTGTGAAGGAAAAAAGAAAAAAGCAACATAAAAAAAGAAGTTAAATTAACAAAGAATAATTTATTAAATAATAATCATGATGAATCGTTTCCAGCCTGTGGCTGGTTAAGTTTTTAGTAAAATGTCCTCCATCTTCCTGTTTCGTCGGGCATTTCACTTTTTTCACTCAAGTATTTGTTTTGTTATGGTCACTGGCTTCACTTCCATGAATAATAATAATAATATTAGCACCGCGTCTTACTACCCGTTCGGGTTATACACTTTTTAAGTACTAATTACGCCAATGAATTAGGAAGGTTGAATTAGAGAAAGTGAACCCGCATTTGCGTGGAGGTAGAGTGGAAAACCATTCAGGAAAAACCACCCCCAGTTCACCTGACCGAGATTTGAACCTCAATCTCCCCGTCCTCAGCAGTCGAGCTCAACAAGACTAGCGTGTTAGTCAACTACGCCACCGAGGCGGGTCACTTCCATGAATAATAATTATGTTCCTTAGAGAACGCGAACGAAAAAAGGCACAAAACCTAAGGAGAATGATGGAATTGAAGTATGGAGGGAAAATATAGCAAGAGTGATTCCATGTTGAATGATCCAATGAAAAAAAAACAAAACAAAAAAAAAACACTAGACCACTTAGGGTTTTCCCCTCCAAATTTCTCTCCCGAAATTTGACAGATTTTTATATGCAGCAGTTTTTAAGTTAAAGCCCTTTGAAATCTCAGAACAATCCTCCGACTCTTTCCTACTTACTCTTGGCATAAGGAACTTGAAAGTTCACTGCCACACTTACAATAGTACACCACCTATCTCTATCCTGAGCTAGTTCTATCCAGTCCACCTCATTAAACCTTATCTTGTTCAGGTCCATTCTAATGTTTAACAATGAGGTTGCTCATTTGCGGTGCATGTCCCGCTCACCATAATCTATAAGGCTTGATCATCCTAACAATGTGTTGTGATGAGTACAGGATATGTACCTCATCATTATGTAACCACTTCCACCCCACCCCCCCTTGTAGCCTCATCCTTTGACACACAATTAAATAATAAATGATTACTTAAGCAAGAAATGTTGTTATCCTTTTAACTTAGAAAGACACCAAAGTGTTACTAAAATTCTCAGGCTTGTTTATATAATGAATGTGTGATGTGTTTCAATTATGTTTCTGTAAAATAATTTCAACTGATTAAATGGATAATATTAATAGTTAGTAGTAGTAGTAGTAGTAGTAAAAACACCTGCTTAGGGGGCCGCACAGTCCAATGTGCTACTTTCGCAATAGGACAAATTGCTGGTGACAGGGAGATCGGGTGCACTGAGAGCGGTTTTCCTAAATGGTTTTCCACTCTCCCTTGAAGCAAATGCGGGTGACATTACTCTAAATTGAACTTTTCTCATCCCTAAAACATTAGCCTAATTAGTAAATAGGTGTATAGTCTGAACAGGTACAACTGATTCGCAGCCTTAGTTTACTTGGATGACAGGTCAAAAAATTACTAAAAATAGTCCCTAATATATCACTACGCCAACAGCTGACATTTAACACTCTGGATAGCTGTAATTAAAATAGATGGTTTTAAATGAATTTGATAGTTGACAGCAGTAATTTAGGACAATATTATTAATATTTATTTGAGGTGGGACACAAGAGCTTATTTATCATTTTATTTCACTTAAAAAATTATTATTCACACCACTTTCACAAAAACATATAATGAACATAGCTTCAAAATGGCGATTGATGAATTTAAACCATGTGGTCGAACATAACGGAAACAAGTTTTTTTTACAATAGTGCACCCACGCAGTGGATAAAAATATTTTATTCAGTCAAATATTTCAAAATACGATAAAATAATCATAAAATAATTTATTATATATATATAAAATTGGCAAGTATTTTTTCTTTTCCAAATAAATACGATGCCGATATTAATGTTTGCAAACTTCTTAATAGAATCTTTGATTTCATTAATACTTCGCGCCAGAGCTAGTGGTTCAGCATTGGGATTTCAACGATGATGACCTTGAAGATATATCTTATATTTAAAACAGCTTCACTTACGAGGACTCCAACGAGGCAAGAGTGGATGTTACAGGCCGACAGGATGGCGTCGGCCCCTGCGTGGACCACCACGGCAGTCCCCAGGGAGAAGAACTCGCAACCGGTGGCCTCGAGCCTTGCCCCTTCAATCACCACAATACCCTGGGACCACCTGAAACCAGAAGGGTCCACCACTCTGCACCCTCGCAGCGTCACGTTTATTCGCGCCATGATTGCCAACTGCACCAGCCGGCAGTCGAGGGTGACGCGCTCCAAGGTCAGGTCGCCGACGCAATTGTCCAGTAGCGCCGCACAGTTACTCTTGGTCATTAGAACGGTCTTCTCGAAGTCGGAGATGCCTGAATAAGAAACACGAATAATTATAAATTGAAAAGCATCTTTCGGAATTTAGGCGTGTGCCAGATCCACTTTTTCAATCCGAAGAGAGCTCAAATGGAGCAATATGACATTTCTAAAGTAGAATTTTTTTTGGTTAAATTGTTCTATGTTTGGAAAAATATTATATTTTAGTTATTTATATGACTTTATGCACTAAAATTACTCAGAGAATGTTTTAATACCATAAATGCTTGGAATATTTTGTTCAAATATGATAAATTATTATGTTATTAAAGTTGGGTCAAATCCACCATTTTACAAATTCGAGCCTCCGAATTACCTACGATCCTTAAATCTCAAATCCAAATCTTGGAAAAATTATGAATATAAGTAGAAATATAAATATAATAAAATAGAAAATATTAATGTTAACATTCTTTCTTATAATCCATTCTTCAATGTACCATGTTATGTCAGTTATGTGAATGAAAAGATTTATTTATCAATGTGGTTAAGTAAATAGACGTAATAACTTTATAAAGTTATATAACGTAAAAAAAAAATGAAATTATTTATTATAAAAGGTTTTGTGAAAAACGCATTCATTATGTGTAGTCCTATATATGTATTCATGAGGTAAGCAATATAATAAATCTTGCTGTAACGTAAGCAATAACGGCCCAAAAATACCTAATGTAGGATATCAAATAAAAATTCCTGTAATTCCTATTTATAATCATATATATATCACACACACTCAAAACTTTATTTTCTTGTATTAAAACTAAATGCACTACAACTAAATAATAGTAAAATGTATACATATTTTTTTAAATATGTTAGTTAGCCTTAGTTTTGAAAAAAACAAAACAAAAAACAAAAAAAAAATTATTATCAAGGAACAGTACATGCGGATTAAAATGATAGAAAAATCAAAATAATCACTTCATAAATAAAGGTTTGGCAAATTTTCTTGCAAACCCTTACAAAAATGAGGAAACAGCTGTGGCATTCTTCACACAACAAACCTAACAAGCCTCTGGCAGTCTTCGCCCGCGAATTATGGAATAGGCGTGGCACTAAAAGTTAATCGAAAAGTAAATATTCACTTATTAGATAAAAGTAAACTACATACTACACTTTTTAACTTTTTTGAAGATAATGTCACTCAGGTGATCTCCACCGGACGTCAGACGATCCTCAACACGTTGTCCCTCTCTTTCCTCAGCATAGGTCGTCTAAATGATTCCTAACATCGCAGAATCGCAATAATTTATCATAAATAGAGTACTTTAGCGGTCAATAATTTTATTGCCATACCTTCGTAATTGTCGAATCTGGAATTTTACTTTCAAAGTTATAACAAAGTGTTCAAAGCTTTGCACATCCCTAATTCACACCTATTTCCCCATAAAGAAGGGAGAATGTTAAATATCTTCACCTCGCAACGCCAGTCCCCTTTCGAGCAGCACAGTCCTCTGCACCTCATGAGTCCCTGAGCACAGGAAGACGGTCTTGGCCTCTTCCCGGACGGCCCTTCCCAACGTGTCCTCAAGGGAAGGGAATGTCCTGCAAATAAAAATAACTCTGCACTTCCTGAAGTCGATCATTGTTGCTTGTATTCTGCTGATCAGATTGTATCACCAGGCTATGTTGGTCTCCATTGTGGGTTATGGGGCCAGAGCGTGAGGATATCTGGAGCGAACAAGATTCTAGCCTTAGGTATCCGGCCTCTGGACTTAGAGGTGAGGAGGAGAACGGTTTTGTATCGGACAAGGAAAGGGGATATGGAGAAAGTGGCTAATCTCACGAGAGCTAGGATAGCAACGAGACTTCAGGTCAGTAAATATTTTAAAGAGGAGTGGGAGGGGAGTATCTGCAGCCCTCTCCAGGTTTGCTACAGTTTATTACCGGGCATGGACCATATAGGGCCGCTCTCTTCACTAGATGACTGACGGATACATGGACTTGTGATTGTGGGAGGGAGGTGATGCTGGAACCCGTCATGCTTGTATTGAGACGTTGGAAAATAGAATTAACTTACAGATACCGCTGCAAAAGAGCACGATTTATCACATAAGTGATGTGGACCGATGGAATCTCTTGGATGGAATCGCTGATCATGTGTCCAAATACGAAAGAGATAAGTACATAGACTGCTATGAAAAATAGAGGACAAAATAGACTGGTCAACTTAAGACAAGGGTACAGGACGGAGGGCTTGATACCAGCTAAGGAGTACAAGATAACATCTTCAGACGGGAGAATATACCTCCCCCCCCTCATAGGGTCCAGCCCACTTGAAGACAAGTGTGTAATGCTGGGCTGGAGCTGTCGGGCATCTGGTCCTTCCACCGAATGTCTTTCAGTTTAGAAAATGGATCGGCAATAACAACTGAAAGACCCTGCAGTCAAATATAAGAAGGATTTGTACTTAGGTTAAGTTAGTATTAAGTATTTTTGTAAATCTTTAGGTAGGCTCCCCCCCCCCC